>LKNJ01004699.1:2918-42846 GCA_002120245.1 Maccullochella peelii | reverse complement strand
CAGGTCACTGGGAACACAAGGGCCCCGGAAGTCCAGCTCTCTCAAGCCTCTCATCAGGGACATGTAGGCCTCCTCATGTTGGGTTTGTGTGGGCTGGGTGGACATGGTGAGAAGGACTGATGCTCTGAAGATTGGATGAAGTGGATGGCAGGTTGGCAAAAAATGGTGTGTTAAGTCAGATGCAAGTTGTGTTAGTGTGGTATGCTGTGTCAGTCAGGCTGTCCTGTGGGAAAAGAAAGAGAGCTGACAGAGATTAAAACAGAATACAAAAGTACTGCTGATGGCTAATGTGTTACACTTTTCCACAATCAAATTACAACAACAAAACAAAAACTACAAATAGTTCAGAGACCAAAAATGAATTAGCTGTTCTCCAAGAGTTAGCAGGTTTTCATTACAACCAAAAACTACCTAAAAGCACAAAGTGATTTTTTTTTTTTTTTTAAACCTGAGAGTTAAGTTGTCTTACGTATCGTATTATTAGACTGCAGCTTTTCCAGACAGGCAATCCACCAAGAAGACTATCTGACAGGACAGAGGAGCAAATATAAATGACAGCAAGAGCAGGAGGGACTATTTAGGGGGAAATTACAATATGGAGGAAGGACTTCAGCGAGTACAACCCAGTGGCAGGCTATTAATGACGGCAAACATCAGTTGATTTCATGATGACAACACCTGTCTGTCAACATTGTCAGTGTGTGTAGATACTTATCTACTTAGTTAACTACTAGCATAGTTCTGGGTGTAGATACACCCTGGCTGATACTGTTAAAGAAACCTGCTTATCCTGTCGGTGTAGGTCAATGTTTGTGATTTGTGGGCAACAACATTTTGGCTTTGAAATAAACCAATAAGCTAAACTTACGATGACTGTGTTTTACAGAGGTCTTGGAGAATCTGTGTCTTCATTTTGTGTTGTACTCTAGTTTGAGTCTATGTGTATGTAGCTGCATGTCAGAGAGAAATAAAATATGATGTACACAAAAATATGGCAAAAACAGCATATTTATAGGAGAAAAAAAATCATAAGATCAGTCAAAATGATCACTGCCAAGAGAGGAATGTATGCCAAATGTGTATTTGTATCAATTTGTAATGATATGTACATTTTGATCTGGCTACCACACATAAACCTACAAATTATAACAAGTCATATCATTTGCTGAAACGATGACCTATACATCGAGTGACAGAAAAATTATTGGCAAATTTATTGGCAATAAAACAAATGAATTGTTTTCAAATTATGAGCAGTTGCAGCTTTTGTATATTGTATATAATTGTTATCTGAATATCTTTCAGTTTTGGACTGTTGATCAGACAAATCAAGACATTTATAGACGTCACCTTGGGCTCTCAGAACCTGTAAAGTGCATTCTTCAATTTTTGATATGAATCAATAATGACAAATATTCATCAGTTGCAGCCCTATAGCTCAAGTGTGTCATTTTATTGTTGTAAACACCACTACCCCTTCTTTAAGTGCCAGTGTCTGTGTTGTGTAGGCCTATCTTCATTTGTTAAACAATTAACATATTGTAACATTACATGAATATTCTGAATAAAAAGTTATGTGAATGAAACATGCAGCCTATGCACTAATGGAATGTGTTTTAAACATCTTCTATGATGCCTCTAAAATAAAAATAAAAACCTTAGTACGCTTCAAAACAAAAAGGGGTTTTTCCTACCAACAAACCAACCTACACAAATAATAAAACCTGGCCATTCTGTTATGGAGGAAATTGGCTACAGTTTATTCGTCAGTTATTCATCAACACATTTTACGTTTATATCATTAGACAGTATAATAAAAGGGACATATGGCGAACAGCTATGTCTTCCTTAGACTAAATTATGGGCAGAAAAGCATTTAGCACAAACCAGAAAGTGGCTGGCTGGAGGAGCAAAGTAACACGCCCAGTCAACATACAAAACAGAAACTCCTTAAAATGTACAATAAACGAAATTTTTGTGATTACCAAAAACTAAATGAACGAAAAGGTCTACTTTACCATGCGGTCTTGGCTTCTGTGACAGTACAGGCGGCCAACAAATGAAGAATTCTAAGACTTGGCTAGATCCCGGAAAATGAAGTCATGCGCGGAACCTTCAAGGGGATCATGTTTCTAAAGGGCGTATTTTTCTGATGGACCGTGGGTACACTGAAAAAACAAACCCCCTCTGGTTTGTTTTACTGCACTTCAACAACCAACTGAGATACAAAGAAGTTGTTGCAAGCGTAGTAACAGTACATATTTAAAATAAAATAAACGCAGCCACCGTCGTGTGATAAGTATTTTGTTTCTGTATTTCGGTTCATAATTTTATGAAACGAGGCGTACCACACTAAACACACTACAAGGCTCAAAGTAAAGCAGTCTCGCTGTGGTCGCCCGTTCAGATGTCTTGTACGCTGGTTAGCGCCTCTGGAGCTTCTCGGATCCCTCTGGAGGATGGACGAGCTGTGATTCTGGGCCGGGGCCCGGACACCGGGGTCGCCGACAAGAAATGCTCCAGGCACCAGGGTGAGGAAAAGTGCGACACAAACACACAGGTGCTTTTCATGACGCTGCGCGTGTGAGTGATTTGTCGCCGAATTTACCACGAGACCCTCGTAGTTGTACAAAACAAGTAATGTGGAGATGTCACATTGGGCTCTGGGAAACTGTATATTTTTCACTGTTTTTTACAATTTACATGGAGAAAACAATCATAAATAATAATAGTAATAATAGTTTACCTCCACAATAATAATTGTTAGTTGCAGCCCTACAGATGTCATTTTGTTGCTGTGCATAAAATTCTTTGTGTATAACCATAACAAACTGGGATAGAAATGTGTCATCAGAAACATCTTTGTAGGCCACAGTAGTGTATATTTAATGAATATAGGGCTTCAGTTATTTTCATTATTTTTTTCATCTGTCAACTATTTTCTCGAGTAGTTCCCTGGTCTATAAAATGTCAGAAAACCGTGAAAAATATAGGAAAGCCTAAAATGACACATGCAAACTGCGTGTTTTTTTGCAATATTGCTTAAAAAGTGACTTAAACTATTATTTAATTATAAAAATTTGTTGTAGATTAGTCAACTGATCGTTTCAGCTCTAAGGGAATATACAAATGTGTCTGTGAGTATATATGATGGTTATAATCCTTGTGTTTCTTTCAGTGAAGGCAGTGGCTTGCTATGCAGAGCAGGATGTGGTTGTGACTCAGGTATGTAAACAAACACTTAATCCCCAGCCCCTTGTCACAGTTTATAATTTAATTTGTCACCTCTGCCAGGCTCCACAAACACCAGAGCGAGTTAATATTTAGCACCACACAATCAAAACATCAGTCATGTCATTATGTCTGAAAACCTAATGACGGCACGTTTTTCTCTTTACTGCCTAGACCCACCCCGGTTATCTTACGTCCTACAGAGTAACTGTAACTGCATAAAGGCTGAAGTCCAATGTCCATACATGTCCTATTTTCTTCCACAGCTGGGTCCCAATCCCAGTTTCCTGGATGGTGTGAAGCTGGGCCGGGGCCAGTCTGGTAAACTGACCCATGGAGGCACCCTCTACCTGGTTAACCGGAACCATCCGTTTAAACTGCACTACTCCCTGAGCTCAAATGGAACAGCCTCCAGTGCTTCACAGAAAGGACTAAAAGCCACAGATAAGACAAAGGGGGGAAGAAACGGGAAAGAGAAAGAGGAACAGTCGAGTGCAAATCCAAAGCGCTGTATCAAGGATTTCTTTTCTACTTCTCCCATGAAGGTGACACATTTGTTTGGTCATTGCGTTGAACCCTATTTGATATGTTATTTCATGTATCTTATTTGCTTATTGCTGTAATGTTGCAAAACCAAAGATGATATTTATCAAGAGAAGTTGAAATCAAACAACTGAAAATGAGAGACGGTGTATTTTTTTTGTGTTTTTCTGTTCAGTCATCGAAAAGACGACTGAGCCCAGAGAGGGGGCAGCATGAGAGGAAGCGCCAAAGAAGAGATGAGGAGGCCTCAGATAGACGAGTTAAGGAGGAGGAGGAGGATGAAGAGGAGGAGAGACTGGCAGAGGAAAAGCTCAAGCAGCTGCAGGAGTTGGCGGAGAAGTCTGCGGCAGAGAAGAGTAGCTGCACTCAGCCCTCATCTTCATCATTGTCTTCAAAGGGCTGTCTCAAGAGCAGCTGGCAGCAGATAGGCAACCTGTTGCTTTACACTGCTGCTGGTGTCAAAGGGAGCGACAAGGTGGGACCTGTTTCAAGGGAACACCTTTCTTTATTTATTCATTTCTTTCAGTGTCTGAGGGCATAGAATGTTTCTAATGAAATGATCTGGTTAAATGGATTTTAATTTAGGCCTCACAATAAAATATTATATAATAAAAGGTCAGTGTTTTATTAAAAAAGCAGCCACCCCTTAATCGAGAGCCTGAAGTTTCATCACATTATCCCCACATGCATTTCTGCCACTGCAGATCCATCAACAATTAGTCGATAAATTGATTAGTTGAGCAACAGAAAAATAATTCAGATTAAATAAAATAAATATTCACTGATGCCAGCTTTTTAATTGTGAGGGTTTCCTGCTTTTCTCTGTTTTATACCATTGTAAACAGAATTGAAATAAATATTGGAGTTGTGAGTGTTACGCACAAGTTATTGAGGTGGTGAGATCATGCAGCTAATGTGTAAATGTCGGAACATTTCCTCTTCTTTTCATCCCTTTTACAGATTGCTGGGTTTGACATAGATGGTTGCATCATCACCACCAAGTCTGGCAAGGTCTTTCCCACCGCACCAGATGATTGGAAGTATGTCTGCACTCCTGAACTTTCCCATTTCAATTGTTTGCTAAAGCTAAGAAATTTGATAAATGACTGTGTTTCCAGCTCAGTGGCTTATTTAGACTATATTTTGTACATAGTTTGTTGTAATTGTCCTTGTGTTTAATTACCAGGATTCTGTACCCCGAGATTCAGCCAAGACTGGCCAACTTGCTGACAAAAGGATACAAGGTGGGAAGGAGCTAAATGCAACAGTTGCTAATAATATTTAGTGACATTTGCAAGATTAAAGCCAGTGAAATATTGAATTTTATATGCTCTACCTTTGCTCTCTTCCTGCAGGTGGTGTTCTTCACCAACCAGATGGGGATCACTAAAGGCAAACTGAGACCAGAAGTCTTTAAGTCTAAAGTTGAAGACATCCTCACCAAGCTGCAGCTACCTGTGCAGGTTGGTCATGTTGTAGGTCGGCTCTCACCTGTCGCCTACATTATTGTACAAAAAGTGATATTTGTACCCCCTCCTTGTCTGTGTCTCAGGTGTTTGTAGCAACCGGTCCTGGTATCTACAGGAAACCAGTGATGGGAATGTGGAATTACTTGTGTGAGAAGGTAAATGTTAGTAAAGATACATTGACACACACCCATATAATTTAAGGACCACACCTCATATGCAGTGTGTGCACTGAAGCACACAATACAAAGTATGAATTACTGCCCGCTTATTCAGTCATATGAGCTCCTCACAGCTTTGTTTACTGTTGTCTTTGCATGTTTGACAATAAACAGCCTATTCTAGTTCTGACTGTCTTTTCCTGCTCAGGCAAACGATGGTGTGACTGTTGACAAGACACAGACTTTTTATGTAGGAGGTGAGTGAGGTTGGGCATGAGGTGGTATAGCCATAGTAATAAACATCTCATACTTACAGGGAGCTATGTGTTCTCAGTTATCTGATCTGGTGTCACAGAGATGCACACAGGCACATACACTTTGAAAACCAAACTTTTAGTTCAATCCTATTTCCCTAAGTCCAAAAATTAACCCAAATCTTAACCATGATCAGTCCCCAACTACCTGAAATCTCCCCAAATCCTAATCCTTAATGCTTAATGCTAGACCTAAATCTAAATGAACCTGACCCCAAGCCCAGAAATTATCTAGAATTAACTTCTTCAAAGTGTGGAAATAGGACAAAAATAAGCCAATTTGGAGGCCATTTGATCTCCAGAAAGTACAAGAGCACACACACAAAAATGCACACACAGTTTCTTACTTTACCTCTGTGCACAGATGCTGCAGGTAGGCCAGAGAACTGGGCTCCAGGGAAGAAGAAGAAGGATTTCTCCTGCAGTGACCGACTGGTAAGACCTAAGATTTTTACTCCCATTTAATTCTTTTTACCACTTTGTGCTTCTCCTCCTCCTCCTGTCTTGACTTGTGTGTGTGTGTGTGCGCGCTAATTTGTGTTGTTCTCATATGTCATTAAATTGGTCTTAAGTATGACTTGATGCTTCTTGATTATACCTTTAAGGGAAAAGGTGCACTAAACGTATTGTATATGAGCATTATGTAAGTTAGTGTCTTCCTCCTTGTCTTTGTAGTTTGCTCTGAACATTGGGCTGCAGTTCCACACCCCAGAGGAGTACTTCCTGGGTTGGAAGAGCGCCCCCTACAGCCTGCCTAATTTTGATCCTGTGAGTACAATGAACATACTGGCTGTGTACTGTGTTTTTTTTTCTACAGTGTATGAGAATACACGTGTGGGTTTGGCCTGTGTCTGTATTTTTGTTAATGTTTTTCAACTTCTAGAGGAAGATTGACTCCACTGCAAGGCTGTACGACCCACCGTCTGCCTCTCTCACTTCCAGCAGGACAGAAGTCATTGTTGCCGTGGGTTTCCCTGCATGTAAGAGAAAGTGGACGGTATGTCACCTTTTCTGAACCCCCCCTGTCCCACCGACACCATTCTGATCTTGTTCCCTCCTCCCTTTCTCCACAGCGGGGAAATCCACTTTCTTCCACATCCACGTCATTCCAAAAGGCTACGTGTATGTCAACAGGGTGAGTGGATTTTAATGAGCAGGGTGCAGTTAACAAGTATTCACTTCTGCCCCCAGGCCTAAATGCACCCAGAATGCATCCGCATGTGGTTTTATATACAACTAGATGTTAACTGTCGAAAACAGGAGTTTTTTTGTTTAGTTTGATGTTTGCTACACTGCTTTTATATTTAATACTGATAAATATGTTTGTAACTGTTTTAAAGATTGTATTATTGTAACCATTTATTATTGAGCCCGATACGTGCAAATTGTTTGCTGTAGTTGAATATTAACTATTACTATTTATAGGCGGTTTTGGTGAGTTTTATTTTGTTTTTGTCGAGTGTGTTTTACGATCTGCGAGGTAAAATTAGTGTTTTTGACAATGGGGTTTGGTGGCTTTGAGGTGAGCGATATAACGGCTGTTTCTGGTTAGGGGGAGGTGTGGCCAACGAGCCGATTTGCTTTTGTCTGATATGCTGGTGCTAGTGCGACATCTAGTGGCAGCGAATATGATATATAGAACCTTTAAAGTCCGCCCTGACTTGTTGTGACAGACCTTTCGTGTTTTGTTTTGTGTCAGGACACACTGGGTTCATGGCAAAACTGTGTGTCGGCATGTGAGCGCGCTCTGAAAGAGGACCGCAGCGTCGCCATAGACAACACCAACCCAGACCCAGAGTCTCGCAAACGGTAAAGCACAACTGTATCAGTACGTGCCGTGTAGATGCATTTCTGTGTGTGTGTCCTTGAATGTTTCAGTATGCATATACACTTAGGATCCACCTCACTGTTGTGGGGCAAACAGGCTTCAAAAAGCATAAATAGACAGAGACTCATTCACAAATGAAGAATAATTCTACAAAGATAGATGAGTATATTTGCAAGCAGGGCAGAGAGATCTGCTGCTACTCCTGCTGCTTGTATTTGCATTTACTGTATTTGTCTATGTTTGTGTAACCAATGTTGTGTGTGTGTGTGTGTATTTTCCAGATATGTGGACGTGGCCAAGGCCGCAGGAGTGCCCTGTCGCTGCTTCTACTTTTCAGCCTCTCTGGAGCAAGCCAAACACAACAACAGAGTATGACTCACCTCTCCATGCTGGCACTCTTTACCCATTGTTTGGTTTTATCCTGTCTTGAAGTGTTTTTTTTTTAATGCGTTATTGTTGTTCCCAGTTCCGTGAGATGGCTCCATCAGACAGCAAACACACTAAGGTCAATGACATGGTTTTCCACAGCTACAAGTAAGAGAGAATAACCGTTCTTCTCACACTCTTACCGGTTATAAAACACATTTGTTTCTTGTGCCAAAAAGCCCAAACTTATTGCACAGAGCTTGATGAAATGCAGTTAAATGCATGCCACCAAGGTGTTTTAGTTTTCTATTTTAGTTCAGAAACCTTTGTTTTCTCTTTGTTACTGTGTCAAAATGAAAATCTATGTATTTTTTTTTTAAATTCTGGTTATAAAAACACTAACTAGTACTAGCTCTGGTACTGACCACTCTAACCTGGCTCTCTCTCTCTGGACAGGAAACACTTTGTGGCTCCCGCACTCTCTGAGGGATTCTCCGAGATCCTCCAGGTCCACTTTGTCCCGAACTTCAAAGACAGCCAGTCAGAAACCCTGTTCCGGCAGTTTTCTGAGGGCTGATTGGACAGCTGTCTTTCTAACACCTTTGACTTTGACTTTCACACTAACATGAAAAATATACAGATGACAGCCAGTGAAACAACAAGCAACAGTCCTAAACAGTTAGTCAATAGACACCGACATGTTTTTCTATTTCAGCTGATGGACTGTCTGCTGTATGGGCTCCGCACTGACTTCTGTGCAGTGCTTGTAAGTCCTAGCTTATATGCATACTGTATGGCTAATGGCCTCTTAACTACAAAGTAGGACCAGTGGTGTTAACTAGACTTGCAGCTCTGAATCAGGTTCTTTCTTTCATGGAGTGTTTTCACAATTCAGCGTATCCATATGAATGTACAGATATATTTCCATTATATATGTGCCTCAGGAACTGATTATGCATGTGTCATACATGCTGAGTTTAGAAAGAATACAGTGTACACGAAGAATTACTTTATGTTGCACCGCAGCTATAAAAATCAATGTTATTCCATTTGACAATAAAGCTTTGAAAGTCTCTGTTGAATTCTGCATGCCGTTATTATGGCTTAATCCAAAGAGATCTCGGCGCATTGATTATTCTCAGTCAATCTCAGGCAGGAACTGGATCTCCTCACCCAGATGCTGTTTCAGCCATGGCATTATCTTGAACAGGTCGATGTGGAAGTCTCGAGCATCAGGAGGCGGCCTGTCACTGCTGTAGCGTCTCCCAGTTGAGATGGGTAGCTTGCATACGTCTGTGATGCCCCAGCTCACTACTCCCACCTGGAGAGGAAGGCAGGAGAAATGTCCACGTGATGCTGATTGCAACGAGTGTAACGAGGCTTTTTTTAAGTGAGAAACTTGCTGACCTGAAAGTAGCGCTTTCTCTTTTGCAGAAACAGGGATCCACCAGAGTCACCTACACAGAAAGACAACATGTAACCTTAATGTGAATCCCATGTTGGTAAAAGTGGTGGCTATGATACAGTAGAGTCCAGACCTTGACAGGTGATGGCATCCTGGTATCCTGAGGATCCCCCAGTGCAGAGGAATCTGTCAGTTACAAACTCATCCAAAGTCACATTGGTGGGCTCTTTGAGTAATCGCCTCGCGTTCTCCACACAGCTAGACCTCTGGAGACCGCACATTCGTACAGTTCAGTACTCCTATAATAAAACAGCTGTTTCCTCCACATTAAGCAGCCCACAGTCTGAAAATCCCATCAACTGTCACTCACCTGACTCTCTGTGTGGATATGTGTTTCTTTGCGTTTGGAGTTCTTATGGATGAAAAAGGCAGCAGTCTCCTTGTGCGGCAGTAGTTCCTTCCCTGTATACACACATTCATTTGAGAATTTATACAGGATTTTTAGTCTGAGCTCTATGTTCTAATATATTACTAACACTATGTTAACAGGGAACATATGAAAATATTCCTTGTGTACTCTTAATGAAATGAGTGCTTTTACATATTGTAAAGGCCAAAAGGTCACGTACTGTGCTGCTGACAGGTAGAGTTGACTTTCTTTATGGCTCGGCTGGCTGGCACGGTACATGGCAAGCAGATAGGTCTGTCGAACAGTACATACAGTATACACACACTCTGCACAGAGCCTCAGGTGCATCTGTGTTATGCATCTGTGTTAATTGCATACATTTTTCTAAGTTACACAAGGTGTAAATATAAGTCACAGCCCATGCACACCTTTTTCATGACAAAAATGTGTTTTAGGCTGCTACTTGCTTTTAAGTTTAGCCCTTAGGTTAGATGTATCCCTGGTGGTTTACAGTTAAGCATCTTTTCTTCGGGGTGTCTTACCTGGCTTTCCAGGAGAGCGGGATGCTCTTGTTCAGCTCTACCAGAGCTACATCGTAGTCATAGAACTCAGATACATTTCTGTCTCTGAGTGCCCTGATGTTGTACTTGGGGTGCATAATCACCTTCTTGGGACCCACCATGCCCTCACCTGGGAACCAAAGAAGCTGCTTGTTATTTCAACAAAAAAGGGTGTGATGTCAACAACGTGGTTAATGGAAAAGAACTCATCTAGACCTGCCGTTTTCTGTAGCTAAGTCAGTTGAGTAGGGCACTAACTCTTTCTGAGATAATGCTTTGATTCCTAAAATGACAACTTGTGCCAGAAATGTGCTGCTGTGGTACTTTAATGTGATTGGGATTAAAACACAGTGCAGTTGTCAACACACTGTTTCAAACATTAAAATAAACTAGACCTGCAAGTAGGTAGGTATCATATCATCAAATGGTCACCAGCCTTTTGATCTCAAAGAAAGTACTGTCCTAACACAGCACATTTTCATCAGCCCCCTTTTCCCCTTCTCTTTTTCTCCCATTCTCTCTATTTTTATCTTACATGAAGCTCAATCTCCAAATTATTTTCCCGTACAGACACTGACCATGTACTATTGACACCTGATGAGAGATTTTCTCTGTGCTGGCTCTGGCAAAGCAGTGAGCAGCTGTCAGCACCCAGTTCTGGCTCACAATGGATCCAAAACACGCCTCAGACTATAAGGGAGGAAAGTGTTAATGTGTGAAAATCCACTCTAAAATATCTAACAGGGTGTGTTATTATGATCTTAGTGATGCTCTCACTGTTGTCACAGTGACATGCCAGGGTTTGGTGTAGACTGCCTTCTCCTCCGGGTCATCGGGGTCCTCCTGAGCTACCCCACACATTGTCACGCTCTTGTCACCTGTAATATGACACATGACCATTTTAATGGTTAGCTTAATAAACGACATTGCATTCTTAAATTTGAAATCGAATGCAGGCAAAATGTAGACATTCATGATATTGAAAAATGTTTATTTTGGCAACCAGCCATCCGAAAACACAAGCTTTTGTGCCTTCGAGCTTCCTGCTTACTAATGATGCTGTTGAACACCTTTCCCAGTGTTTTGAAGTTTTCCAGGACAAAGACGTGCTCCTCGCCACGTTTCTTTGAGGCTAAGGAGTTCAACTGATCTTTCTTCACTCGATCCCCAATACCAAATACATAGACATCTGAAAATACACACACAAATTTACTTATACTGTATACATACATAGGCAACCATGTCAGTGCACATTAAACACACTAAAACAAACTTTGCTTTGCATGCCTGATCCAGAATAGCTTGTCATTTTGGTGTAATGTAATGTGTTGCACTCAGTGAAAGCAATTCTAAAGTGTTAATGTAAATACTGTACATGATGTATTAGAACATTTTATTATATTTATTATTATTATTTTGTTATAATGATACCCAGCATTGTCTCATCTGTGTGATCCTGGGATTTGTTGTGGTAGCCCAGCAGATTCCGGATCTGGGCCAGAGCAATCTGAGGCTTGTTGCCTGTGTTGGAGTAACCTGCAGACAGAAAGACATAAAGAGGAGAATAAATGCCTTTATACCCTAAAGATAAGGCTCTTCTAATGTTACCTCTTCCAATATTAAAAGAGCTCCAAAAAGTCAAAGATTTGTATGAGCTGGAGCTGCTCAGCAGATGCTCTTTCAGCATGAGTTTGTGAGACATTTCTTTACCATCGGTTTCTATAATGATGATGTTCTGAGTCTCATTAAAGTGGTTCTTGGCGCTGTTTTGCTTAAAGAAGTTGATCACCTCACTGACACGGTACAGGGCAGCATGGAGGTTGGTGCCCGTCTGTTTCCCATGGCCTGCAGATGAAATAAATGCAAAATATTAGATAATTGAAAAACACATTGATATGTAATTGAATTAAGCCGAGTCCTACTGTGGTAGTTGAACTCCATCAGAAGCGCTATGACTTCCTCGACGCTACCACTTATATCCGAGTCTCTGATGTCTACAATGTCTATAGCCTTGCTGGCAAATGACAGCACATGGAACTTCAACTGCACCTCGTAGCTGTCCAACTAGGGGGAAAATGAAGAGGACATGTAAGTTCCACGTCCACTGAGGTAGGATGACATACAAACTAATGTGAATGAATGTGAAAGCTCCTTTGGCACAGACCTTTCTGATAAGAGCAATGGTGGCATCCCTGGCTATTTCAAAGTCCTGCTTTTTGATGCTTCCTGAAGTGTCCAGTAAAATGTAGACATTCATTCGACTGCCTTCAGCCACACGGAAGGTTCGGGCAAAGGACATCCTTGTACCTTACACACACACACACACACACACACACACACACAAAGTACTTTTTGTTTTATTGCAGTTGACTCCAGGTAGATGCTCTCCTTATATTCCTCTCTTGCTCTGGGCATTTGTATACCAAGTTTATGTACATGCACTTTAAAGGTCATTGTCAATATGTTGTGTATGACACGTATACAAGTTATAGCCTACACACCTTTCTTTTTGGAGTCTGGTGAGAGTACATCCATGACTCCTGCAAGTGACCCTGCCATGGCTTCTGCCACCATGCTCGGGGAGTCAAAGGTATTCGGGCCTGCAGTAAAGCACAAAGATATCATACATGGATGTTTTATCATAATATAATAGTTCATCGTGTACTGTTTTGGCACTGCTTTCATGGCCATTTGCTGTAGGTTTTTTTTGTCTTAAAAATGAATCTTTTGTTGTTTTAAAGGAAAAAAACACCTAAATCTAAAACTGTAATTATAATTGTGCACTTATTGTATGTATAAAAGCTGTCACTCTGCACCTTGGCACCGTGGTGTTGAGCCGCTCCACTCCCTGTTCTCCAGGCAAACCCTTTCATCCGACCCAAGTAGATCCAGACCAGCCTGACACCGGTAGACCACCTTCTCTCCTGTGTAAAACCGGCCTGATGACCTACGGGCGCCTGGTGGGATCCCTGGGTCATTACAGTCGTCACCTGCATTTAAAGAGGTACTGCACACTTAAACCTGTTTTATGAGCTGTAAACTAAATGACATGACTGTACTGTGATGAAACACATCAATGCTGCTGTTAAAATTGACATTTCTATCCAAATGTATAAAAATCCTCATTTCATGGGTTGAAAATGGCTCAAAACGCCATCTACTGTTTCAAATCAGCCCTGAACCTGCGAGGCCAATGCTGACATAGAGTTAGCTGGTTGGGACCTGTCTACGTCAGGAAATTTATATAAAAAAAGACTCTAATCAGTGTCAGTCAGTCTCCCCGTGTCTCCTGACCCACACACTAGGTAGCCACGAGGCCACGCCTCCTACAGTCATTTTTTTAATTTGCTGGGAGGAAGGGTTCTAGCTGAATCTGAGGGTGGAGTTACACTTTAAAGACACAGGGGCAACAGTAGACAAAGTATACAAAGGATAATTAATTTTTGAGGTAATAACCATTTTTTAAAAATATAGATATTGGTGTTTTTATATAGAAATGTTCAGAATGAACTTCATTTGCAAAAGATGACTATGTAGTACTTAGAAATGATGCACAAAGGCCCCATCAAAAACACATTGCAAGCATTGTGTCTTAAAACACTGAATGGTAAAGCAAAGTAGAGGAGATGCAAACTTTGGTCAGTGACCTGTTTGTGGAAGAATATAGCCATGTTTTGTACATCATTTAATCATGCACATGATTTATGCTTTATCATAAGCAAGGTTTGTAATGTTATCCGTCCTCACCGTGGTTGTCACAGACAGGAGTGGTTCCTGTCCACTCCCCAGAGAGGGTGCAGTTCCTCTGGGCTGACCCGTACAGGGCGAACCCTTCCTGGCAGGAGAAACTCTGCGTTGTCCCAACGCGGAGCCATTGGTTCCTGGGCCAGAAGTCACCATGATCTAGCTGGAGCTGAGCCGGACACAACACGTCTGGGAGCGGGAGAGAGATGGACGGACAGAAAAGAGGATGGAGGAAGGAAGGGAAAGTTGAAAAGAGAGAGTGGTGCTTTGAGAGAAAAGTTCTTTTGTTTACATATGAGATGGAATGCATCACCATCCAAAACATTACCTTTGCATGTGGCCTGTGACACCGGTCTGCCATTGGCTAATCTCATGGGCGACCAGTCCCCATTAGCACTGCAGCTCCTGTGGCTGACCGGGAAAGGGTATTGCCCCTGGCCGCAGTGATAGGTCAGCACACTGCCCTCCAGCCCTCCCTGTAGAGGAAACACGTGGTCACTTTTGGAGTTAAATTAAGTAACATGCAGCTTTCCAGTAAAGAGATGCTTGAATTGTTTCACTTTCCAGACCTTCTAGTTCCTTTTTATCATGATCAGAAACTGACCCTCCTAATTCAGCGTTGTCCTTCACTTTTACTTGCATGATTCATACTAAATCAAAATGTTTTACTTCATCGTTCTGTCATCTAACATATTACTATGATATTATTAATTCCATCCCGTATTTTGCCTATTTTCTGTCCCTGTACTCTGTACCTCTCTTTTGTATTGTTTTATATTTCTGTTATTCACCTGTTAAACTGGAATCGTATTATTTTGTTACCATATAAATTCCCTCCATAACATTTCTATTTGAATACATTCTGCTGTATTTATATTTTACTTTACTGTTTTATCATTGTTTCTGACATACTGTGTCTCAATATTTTTACTTTCCTTCATTTTTCTGCTTTTTGTACCTGTTCTCCTGTTTGTTAAGCACCTTGTAACCTCTGTTTTACATTTCTGTTATCAGCTTGTTAAACTGAAATGTATTATTATATAAACTCGTCTTTAAAACAACTGCATCAGGGCAGCTGAGGAACATGCACATATACACAAAGAGCACTTTGGTGTGAAATCTCGCATCCTGAGTGATGTAAATAAAAAATGAAGGTGTACAGTGGGGCTGCAACTAACGATTCATTTCACTGTAGATCAATGTAACGATTTTCATCATTAGAAAAAAAAAGTAAAAAGTGCCCACTGCAAATTTCCAAGAAAGTGACGTCTTCGAATGTTTGTTTTGTCCGACCAACAATCCAAAAACCAAAAATATATTCAATTTAAAATGATAAAAGAGAAGAATCCTCACTTTGGTAAAGCTGGAAATAATTAAAAAAGAATTAATCAATGACCTAAATTGTTGGTGATTAAATTGTCTGTCGATGTACTAATCGATTAATCAACTTATCATTTCAGCTCTAAAGTACAGTGTATCATTTTTACCTGTGAGTAGGTGACGTGTCCACCTTTGATGCTCTCTGTGGTTGAGCAGTTCAGAGGCTGTGGATCTCCATATTCATAATTATACTCCTCATAGTACTGCAGGGACACTGGAGCGCAAACAGTAAAAGTGTTGGTGATAAACATGCATCTCTGCATGCGCGCACAAGCAAAAGAGGTCTACAGACACATGCGTCAACACAGCAATATGGTATGGATCCTTATACAGTTGATGTTATCGCACTCAAATGTACAGTACTGTAAGTTCAACACAAAATTGAAATGCTCACCCTCCTGGACAGAGATGAAGAGTAGGATCCATAGTATGGGCTTGACATACATGACCAGACTCTGTATCAGTGGTGTTTGTGTCTTTGAGTGACAGAAACCACAGCGAGAGTGTCTGTATCGACCTGCAGTCAACTGCTTTATTTGATGACTGATTACCCATTAACACAGCAGCTCCAAACAGGGAAGCAGGGATTGAGCAATTTAGGACAGAACACAGATTTGAGCTCTTACTTTTATTTATGGTTGCACTCACTTCATCTGTTTCTCTTGTTTTAGGATTCTGTGAGGTCTAGTATTTCTTTGGTTTTTAAAGCCAAGAGTGGCCTCAAAAAAGCTGCTCTAAAGCTTAAATACATTTTTTTTAGGACACTTAAATGCAATTTCAAATCTCACAATCTCTTTGGCACTTCTCGCTGGCACCCCACCCCGACACTGTTGTTGTTTTGATGCCTAATTATCCCATATTATTACTAAATGACGCAGACTGCGCTGTCTCTGTGTCAATGTTTTGGGGTTTAAAAGGATATATAGTGCTCACATGAATTTGTATTTGTATTTTTTGTATTTGTATTTGCACCTGCTAGCTCAAGTTTGGGCGTGCAAGCGTGCGAGTTAATAAAACATTTTAGGAGCTTAAGAGATCATTATGGGGATTATGGAGATTTAACAGGGACCCCCACCTCCACCCTCACCCCTTCTCCCCTTCCCTGTCCTCCCTCCTCCTCCTAGGGGCTCAGTCCACTCAGCTGACTCGGCTTTGTTCAACACTGCGAAGGAGTTTCTAAAACTCTTTTGTAACCACTCTCACACCATAAACAACAAGAGAAATCCACGTCGATGCTGCTAAAACTGACAAAAGGACGAAGAATTGCAGCAAACGTGGATATTTTGATAACTGGAGTTTGAAAATTCTTTGCGGTGAATTATATTGTGCTATTTTTTCCATTTTTATCTGGATTACGTTGATGGATGTCCAACAAAGGGCTCTGCTGTGCTGGAGGAGTGAAGGCCGTAAGCTTCCTATACTTCAGTGGAAGTTTACCCCTGGAGCAAAAAGTGAACAATGTTAAGAAAACCCAGGAAAACATCTGTAACGTACCCTCATGTAGAAACAGCTCTCCTCACAATGTCACCACTGATGTATTTATCGCAGCATCAGGCTCTTTAAGAAGAGGAGCACTGACAGAGTGACAGCGGACTAAAGATGTCTGACCTCAGCCAAGTTGCAGTGTATTCAGACTCTTCAGATATTTATAAGGTGAGTGAAGATGATGAGATGGATTATGGAGGTTAATGAAGATGCTGTATAGTGGGAAGGGTCACGGAGTTATTGAGACATAGAGCAGCATATTGGTGAGCACTTGTCTTGCCAACTTGACTCTATTTAGGGTCAATTGTGATCATCAAAGAAACTGACTGAAACTTTTCTGAATAGCTGGCTTTATATATATATTCGACATGAAGTTAAAGGTTCTTCCTCTAGGCTGGGCATTGATTTTTGCCTGTACAAATGTGTTAATACTTAATTTCAAGCCTTGTGGACCTGGAACCCTGCAGTGCCAGTTCTATTTGTGCATGGTGCGCAGTTATTGTTTTGCATTGTACAATCCTGCTTCTTCTGTGAGTTGGACCAGGTGTTATTTTTAGGCTGGAAACCTACATTTGTCTCTCATCAATTTGTGCATTATCAGTGTAAATGTCTTTTGGCGATAGCAGCAATTACACGATGATAGCACCTACATTTCTCAAGATTCTCTTCAGTCAGCTGCTTTAAAGCAGCTATAATTGATATTTCTATTATAACAATGTATCAGATGACAATGTGAAAACCATTGTGACAATGTGAAGGGGGCCGCTAGTAACCTACAGCGATCCTTTCACCTGAATCTGCAGCTCCCCTCAGGTTTACGGAGATTTATAGTGAGTTTCAGTTTGTTTTTTAGCTGTTCGGCCCAAAACTTTACTGTTTTGGTTCACTCTCACCACTTTAGCATCATTTTCAGATGCAGCAGGCAGCTGTTTTCGGCTAGAAAGTTCTAAAAACCAACTGTACACTACCTGCTCAGCACCAAACAGCAGACAGACACAGTTAGAGACTAGCTGGTGAACATAGCGGAGCATTTAGCAGCTAAAGAGCCTGATATTTTCCTCAGGAGATGGTAGAGACCAAAAACAGAGCTCCAATTGAATGATAATGTAGCTCCATTACTGCTGGATGTGTAAATAAGCAACTTAAAAGGTGATGATATGTCAATGTTGTGTTTTCAACTTGTTTCCGTTGCCCCCAAGTGGCCAAAAAAATCAGATATTGCAGGTTTAGGCACAATCATTAGGTGACCTGACTGAGAGCAAGTGGAATGGGACCATAAACAGAAAATAAAGTTTGCAAACGGAGTCAGTAATGTCCGTTATACAGCAATATCTATCTACAGTTTGCTTTATTATACATTAGCTAACAGTAGCAACCAAGGACTTCTGGTCACACCAGACCAAGTAAAGATGTAGCAGCAAAACCCCTGAGCGTGTTCAAATGAGTAAAGGTGTGTTCAATTGCTTATGAATTCAGCGTTTCATTTGAAAAGAGAAGAATATTATCTCTCAAAAGTTACATCGTCTCGCTTTGAAATCAACACTTGTCCAAAGTTTTTTTTTAATTGATAGTTTCATTTCTGCCACTTTCTGTTCTGCTTTCCACAGAATGTGTTCTGCAACCCTGCCTTTGAGCTGGAGGGGGAGCGAGAGGAGAGGGTGGAGGGATTCAGGACATCCTCGTCCACCCCTGAACCAATCAAACTGCCAGCAGCTAGTGAGTCGGCCAATCAGCTTGCTGCTTTCTGTGACTAAACTTGAACTGTTTGTGTATGTTTTGGTCCAATTTTCTTGAAGAAAAGTAAGGAAGCGTGTATAAAACATGGTTATTATGGTTAACTGTAACCAAGGATTAAAGGGCCAATCCACCAATTATTTTGTCAAAGATCAGTTCATTGCTCATGGTTAGTCTTACTGTGAAAACAGTTGTATATAAGAAAACAACCCTGATGATGTCATAGTGATGTCATCAGGGTTATCTCAGCTTGAGCTTGGAGACTATACATTTATAAAAGAAGCCCTGTATTAAAAACTGGAGGTGAAGAGTTTGAAAGACCTGGGTGTTAACCAGGCAGGTAGGGTCTTATGAAAGACACTGCCAAGTTGCATTATGGGAAAGGTAGGGTCCTGTGTTTTTGGTGTTTGATCCATACTAGGGACTAAAAGTATCTCGGCTTCTGCTGCTTTGATTTTGATCATTCTTTTTTTTCAATCAATCAATTCAAAAAGTCTAACAACTTTATGAAAGGGCAATAAAAGAAATCACCCTTTAACAGAAAACAGCACCATACATTTAACTGGGAGTAAACATAAATGTAGTAAACAAAAGCATGATCCAATTAAATTGCACAATGACTGCAGTCTGGTTGCAAAACCAGGCAAAGTCCAGCCATTTGTTTTTAGCTTCCATTTTGATTCATTGTAAATTGTGAGAGTGGAGCAATTTCTGACATGGTGGCAAGTTTTTTCTAAGCTTTGGAGAATTCACTTTGAGACAGTTTTTAATGCTACTTATGGTGCCACTTTAATATCAATTAGGTGTTAAATAAGATAAATAACATGCAAAAATTTAAATAAACCAGAAAGTTAAAATTATGAAAGTATATAAGGTTTGGTAGCAATAATTATCTCCTCTGTCCTGTCACATAGCCACATGTTTATGTGTGTGTGTGCTGTGTCATTCAGGCCTAGGCTGGGGTCTGTTTGGGGTGTGTGTGATGCGCCTGCGGGGCCCGGGTTGTGGCTGGGGGGTGGTGGTGGTCTCTGCTGCTGCCCTGCTCCTGTTGGCGGCCCTCGGCCTGGCACTGGCCCTCATCCTCGCACGTGAGTTGCTGCTGCACCTCAGATCAGTCACCAGCTGCTCCTACATGGGCTGCCATGCAAACTGAAAACATAAATTATCATGGTTTTACCAATACTGCCCAGTTAGTGCTTTTACTGGATAATAATATGGGAGGAAGAAATACTAGTTTTCCAATCTCACTATACCGAACATCTACTTCAATAAACAACTTTGACCTGTTACACATACTACAGTATAATTTGCAGTACTTCACTTGTGTTGCACTAATTATTCTCAACATTTCAACAGATTAAATTCTCAGGAATGCATCTATTTTCTTTTCTATTTTTTTTCTAGACAGTATAATCAACTTTTCTATCTAGAATGAGTCACTTCTCCGATTAGTCCCCCTGTCATGTTTCCATCCCGTGTCTTTGTTTTCTCTGCCTGATTTAGAGATAAAAGGCCAGGCAGTGGAGGATCAGTTGTTGTCCACCAGCCCTGCAGACCTGCTGAGCGCAGGAGATGGAGCATCCCACACTTTACCCACAATCTCTCCCAACAGAAGTCAACCGGACAGTACAGCAGCACCACAGCCCGCCAGGATCCCACCATCTGAAACACGTAAAAGACTCAAGCAAAATGGCCATTTATATTCTTATTTAATATACAAAATTTGCACGGTCAGTTTCAGGTCTATCTTATCATGTTATCGTTTCTTTATCTGGAAGCCCTTTCTTTCCTTTTTGTGTAACTGAAACAAGGCACTCCTTTCTGTCTCTCAGGTTGTGGAGGGGTTTTGATGGACTCAGAGGGCAGTTTCAGTTCTCCAAACCACCCTGGCTCCTACCCCCCCAACTTGCTGTGTGTGTGGGTGATCCGAGTCCCATCCCCCTCCCTGGTCCAGATCCACGTTTCCTCTCTGACTGTAGAGGGACCGTCTCCCTGTCTGTTTGACTGGCTTGAGGTGCAGGAGCAGATAGAACAGAGCTCCGTGGTCACCAGGTTAGTCAGACCCCGGCTATCTCCATGAATCAAATACTTTCCAGACACAGCAGCGTAGTCCCTTGTTATTTTCATACTAGGGCCCTCTTTTAAAAGCTTATGCTTCTGTTGCAAGAAGACCTTGAACTTTGCACTCCACATTTTTGGTTCTCACCCAAGCAGCATAAGCGTTTGTATAAAAATGTCAGAAAGACCTGAAATTCAAAACTCAAATTAACCTGTATGCTTGTCTCTATTAGTCAATTATGTGAAACTAACTTCTCAAAGCAACATTTCCATACATGTTCCCCCTAAAGGAACATTATTATGGTTCGTGTCATTACTTTAAATTGTAGGTAGATGGCACTAAGTGTCTGTGCATAATTGGAGAGCACTTCTAGGTACTTGAGGCTTCTTGGAAAGATTTCAGTACATGTGAATACTTTGCTTTCTCGCATGTGTGTCGTAACACGGTTCATGAAATTCAAAAAATGTTACGTAACTTGCTCACAAATCCTTTTAAGAATTTAAGTGTGCAAAGTTCAGACTCAAGTGGCAACACCAAAGCTGTAATATGAAGGAAAAAAACCAGATTATTCAAACAAAAGGTTAAGACTATTAAAAGGTCTATCCTTCTCTCCTGCAGGTTCTGTGGTAACGTAGCACCGCCAACAGTCAACACAAACAGCAGCACAGTGTGGGTCACCTTCCACTCTGATGGCAGCATCGCAGGCAGCGGCTTCACTGCACAGTACAGGGCCATACTGCCCGCACACAGTCAGTAGTGTGCGTGTGCGTCTGCAAATACATGTACTCTTGCCCTCATGCCCATTTGAATTTATGTGCATCTGCTGTGTGTTTTCTCAGAGAGCTGCTCCAGAGAAGAGTTTATGTGTGACAGTGGTCGCTGTCTGCTGCCTGTGTCTGTGTGTGACGGTCATCCGAACTGCCATGATGAAACAGATGAGGCAAACTGCAGCTATAAACACAAAGGTGAGAGCATGCAGACAATGTTAGAAACACTAGGTAAACATACATTTAAAAAAAAGGCCCTGGGACACATGAGTGTACTCATGGACATAGTTTCTACTCTGTTTTGTTCACAGAATGTGGTGGGCAGAAGACCGGGACATATGGTTACCTGTCAAGTCCAAACCACCCCAGGCCTTATCCTCACCAGCAGGTATGTTCTTAACCATGTTAGACTGCCAAACACACTCCAAACTGGCTATTACAGGGCCATGAAACTTGCGTCTTTCACTAATCTCTTGTTCCTCTGTTTCCTATCAGTTGTGCATATGGTATATATCTGTTGATGAAGGTCACGTCATCACACTGAGCTTCAGGAACTTCAGCCTGGAGACTCAGGATGTGTGTGAGTTTGACTACGTGGAGGTGCACGACAGCGTCAGCACTGGAGCTGGAAAAGTGCTAGGAAGGTGAGACCTGCCAAAGTTTTAATCCAATTATGTTGGATTCAAATTTACAGTAACTGTAGCTTCAAAGATCCTTTCCTTGTTGTTCAAATCCTGTATGTTGAGGGTAAATAAGGGGAAATGTGTGTCCTCCTTTATGTGCGTTATATAACCACAATGTTCTGAAGCAGCTTTTGTTTCCTCCACCTTTGTCTCAGGTTTTGTGGTACCACCTTGCCTCCAGAACTGACCTCCTCCGGCCCCCACATGACTGTTGTGTTTGTGGCTGATGACGGAGTGGCCGACAGTGGCTTCAACGCAACATACCAGGCTGTGTCTGTATTGGACAGTGAGTTCTTGCTTTTGTAAAGCTAATTCATATCTAACCAAAGTGCTACTGGTGCCTTGAATTTTTCCCCTGCCTCTGATCCTTCTTTCTTTCAATATTTTTAATCCTTTGTTTTCCTTCCTGTTTAAATTTTTCCTCCCCTTCCCTCTTTAACCCCTTTCCTTCCTTTAAATCTTACCTCTTTTTGACCATCTTTCCTTTGCTCTCTGACCTACATTTCCTCTTCAGAAATTGACAGTTTATACCTGATGCTTTGTTAAACTCCTTTAAAGGCCCAAATTCTATCCTATTACAGTACTTTCTTCCTTTCCCTATGCCTCTTCCATCGCTCTCACATCACTTTTTGCTTTCTATAACCCTCTCCTGTGTGTTTTCTTCTTTATTTCAAGGGACATGTGGTCCCAATCAGTTTGCCTGCAGAACAGGGGAGTGTCTGCAGCAGCAGTGGTTGTGTGATGGATGGAACGACTGCCCTGACGGAGCAGATGAACAGGGCTGTGGCAACTCCACCTACCCTCCTTTCAGTGAGTTATCTCTGACCCCGATCAGAGTCCCACTAGAGAGTCATGGATACAGTCGTTTTTGTTTCCAGGGCCAGAGTTTTGATGTTGAAATCACTCTTAAAATAAGATTTAAAAAGAACCCTATCAGAATAAACGTTTGCAAGACAGAATGGATTTTTCTCTAGCAAACTCAAAACCCCCCAGAAATGTTAAAAGTGGATCTTCGATTGCATCATAATTTCCTTTGTGTATTAGAGACTGGAAGTTCTGGAAGAACTTTTACAATATTAGTGTAAAAGTGTAAATGTAAAATAAGAATAGTAATTATTTCCTTTCTCCATGCCCTCAGCTTCTTCGTGTGAGTTCATAGAGGTGGAGATGTGTCAAGGCCTCAGCTACAACCTCACCTCATTCCCAAACATCTGGCTGTCCATTGCCGATCAGAGAGAAGCTGCCACACTCCTGCGACAGTACCGGGTAAAAGCTACCTTCGTAACTTACCTAAATGACCCATATTTTCCTGTTGTTGCTGCAAAGATTTAAAAGCTGGGCCCCTTGGTAGCACAAACACACACAAACAATGCATGAACTGACATGAGTCATGCATGAGTCTTTTAACAACTGTACAAGCCAGACATTCAACTTCACACACTCCCCTTTTCTCCGTTCTGTCGTCCAGGTGCTGATGGAGCTGGCTTGCTTCGAGCCCTTGCAGAGGCTGGTGTGTGGGATGTTTCTGCCCCAGTGCAGCCCTCAGGGTGGTGTCCTACAGCCCTGCCGCTCTGTCTGCTCCTCTGCTGAGCAGCAATGCAGCCAAGCCCTGGATCTCTTCTCCTTCAGCTGGCCCTTCAACTGCCACCTCCTGCCCGACTCACAAGACCCCATGGAGTGCTCGCTGCCTTGAAGTTTCTGTGGTGTTGATGATCATCTCCACCCCAGACTCCTTTTTCATTTTACACCAGATTTGCAGCAGTATGAAGACCGAAAGGCCAGCATTTTACAGAGCTGGAGACTCATTTTCCCAGACTCAGACCAGCAGGTGCACAGCATTCAAGAGTTGTGTTGTAGAAAGCAGTATGACTTGTAGCATGACTGAAACCCTCACCCTATAAAGCTTGTGGTGCATGCAGAAAATTGTGGCACAGTAGTTTTAAAGAAAAGCTTTAAAGAACATAGATGAAAAGACATTTTTGTGACTAAATGAAAGTTTCTCCCTCTCCAATAGATATCTGTTGTAAATTGTCTTTTTGCACTATTTATTGCTTTAATGCCAATCGTGTAAAACAGATCTCGCCTATGACGAAAGAATAAATACAGAGAATACCTTTAAAACAACCTTTATTGCATTGTTCATCAACACACCACATGATGTGCTTGCATCATTTCAGTGTTTATAACAGTCCAGATTTGATCTAGTGTGAGATAAAAATCATGAACTGGTGTTGGTAACTGGTGGTACAGACGATTTGAGGCTGAATTAAAGAAGGTTTGTAAGCATTTAAAAATAAAGCATCCATATATATATACACATACACACACATACATACACACACACACACACACACAGAGAGAGAGATAGTGTTCAGGTAAGAATCAATGAGGGGAAACAAAGTATTGGCACTGCTTTTTGATGTTGTTACTCCATCGCTGTTGTACAAATTAATGGCCAAGACTTCTAACACTTGCTCTTTATCAGTGACAACAACACAGCTGGCCACCATCTTTATACACCTGATCCATTCAATAGAAATTCTTATTACACCCGAGGCTGAGAAAGTGCACACGTGGAAAAATCCTTCTCCTGACTGTGATACTTGCAGAAAGGAAAGGACTTTTCCTTCATAAATGAGTGGGTGAATGAAAATATTTGGAATCAACACTGATTCCTGTCATGATTTTGCTACACAAAGCTTGATTGCACATTTGTCATAATCAAATCTTTGAGTCACATGATAGTTGTGATTTAGTACTGCGCACGTACTGTAAAGTAACAGTGATTGAGCTGCTAAGGACGGACTATGAGTTTCAGGGTATGGTCTAGAGCGATGGCCGTCAGGCCCCACACTCGATGCTTCCCGTTACGAAACACTGGGAGGGTGTATCCATACTTGTCACCGGTGCGGAAGTGTGTGTAGCCACGGTTCTGAGGGTTGCATAAGTGCGATAAGGACAGAGTGAAAATCTCCTCCACCTGTGACGGAAAAAGAAAAGGAAACACCGTTTACAACTTTGGTTCTAAATAGAAACCAACCAGAAAGAGGTGTGTTTTTTAAGTCATTTGTTTACTCACCTATTAATTGTATTTTATGTTACTAGTTTACTAGTAGTAGACAGAAAAGATGTTAGAGAAGAATCGGACAGTTAATAAAAAGCTGTAGGCTGGACTGAACTCTGAGTGTTTGGGTAGATGATGAAACCAAGTCACACCAGGAGATCATTTGGTGAAAGTGCCATACTGTAATTAAACTGACCATAATATCCCTCTAATGTATATTATGGCCAGGTATGACATCATACACCAAGAAAGAGAGACACTTTTTTAAATCTGCTATCACCTAATCTATGTTATGGAACAATTCACTGACATAAAACATGATTTCATAAATACATAACCACCATGTCCAAAAACAAAACCTCTATATAGAAAGTGGTAAAAATAAGATGCCTGTACCTCTCCAGGGTTTGGTTTGAAGGACAACTCCTCTAGAGGACCGAGGTTAGCCAGCACAGGAGCAATCATCATGCCTGACTGGTGGAAGACAAAAGACACAAACAGTGGCAGAATCAGACACAGATTTAGTATTCAAAATGATCACATTTCAAAAGGCTCTGAAAATTAGTATAACAAACTGTTTTGCCTTGTTTTAATAATGAAAGTTTTATTTATTATGAAGATAGATTCATCTGTGGCCTAACTTTATGACAAAGTCAAGTCTGTATAGTAGTGGACATGAACAGAAGCGTCTGCGGGCCTAATCATGCTAAATTTAAGGCTAGTGCTGGAACAATTTATCAATTGATCGAGTAGTCATTCAACACTAAATTTATCATAAACAATTTTGATAATAAAATAAGTGTTAAAGTGATTCATCTCTCCTATAAATATTTTTGGGTTTTAGGCTGCTGGTCAGATGAAACAAAAACAAAACAATTGTTGACAGACTATTTGATAATTAAAATTATTGTTAGTTGCAGCCCTATTTAAGGCTTTTTATCCCCTTTTCAAAGCTAATGAAAATGAAATATAAAGAAAACTTTTGCAACCAAAATAAACTGAGAAAGTGATCAAAAGTGTTTCTCCAATATAGAGCCATCAGTGGCGCATCGCCACGGTTTTACAATGCCTGCCACAGATTCATAAACAGTAAAAATTTCATCATGTAATTTTAAATCAATCCATTAAAAATTACGCCAAGTGGCAAATGAAAGGAGCGTGTAGTGAGTTCACCTCACCCATTCATCACATGGCTTAAACTCTTTTAGACATAACAGCACTTGCACATACCATGTCCCTGAGAGGCTTCAGGATGCCCCACACCCTCTCTGTTGCCACATTAACACCCAGCTCCTCCCTGGCTTCCCTCAAAGCTGTGGCCACCACATCTCTGTCTGAAGGATCACTCTTTCCTCCTGCAAAACTACACATGATTGGAAATGAGATACAGTGCTCTACTGACCATTTCAAAACAATGTAGCCAGTTTCCAGCTGCCTGCCACTCACCTGACATCTCCCTTGTGTCGGCCCTTCAGTGTGCTGGAGCGCAGAGTGAAGAGAAACGCCGGCTCCCCCTCAACAGAGCAGAGAGAGACCAGGACTGACGCCCATTTTCCCTGGTTCTTTCCCTGTTTCTGACTCTCCCCTTTTCTCCCCTTGTCCACCTCGTACAGCTTCAAGTTGGGCCTCAGGTTCTGTCGACACCTGTCTTCATTCTCCAGGGATAGACAGTCTCTCCAGGCGTCTGCCACACGAGGGGCAGCCTGATGAGCAGCTCTGGTTTGGTGAAAAGAGAGGCTGGAGGGTTGTGGTCCACTATGAAAGTGGTTCAAAATCCATGCCATGTGTGTCGACAAGCTGAAAGGTCTAACAAAGTGCTGTCTGTAATATAAATGGCTTTGAAGAAAGTTACACTGAGTCTTATTGGTGACACGGAGTGAAGATTGGCAAATGTCCCAAGGCCTTCTCCAAGGTTGAAGGCAAGTTGTGTTGATTAAACAGTCCTGGTAAGTGCTCACAGCTTTGAGATTTTGACCTATATCTTCCACTACAGCGCATTCCCAAGAATCAGACGCTCGTTTGGCTTTTGCAGAGGGAGAAAGCTGAGGGGGGTGTTGATGGCTGGACAAAATGGCTTTGGATAGGTGGTTTTGAAATGAAGCCTCTCTCAGCTGATGGTTATCATAGTCCAAGCTAAATAAAGACAGCTGTGTTGAACAGGATATAGTCTCTGTGGACCCCTCTGTACTTCCATGGATCCCTTCATATCTCCTTTCCTTCACTGCTCTTGCACCCTCCCATCCAGCACCAGTGTCCTCAGAGAAAGCAGAGAAGTGGGATTCTCTCCATAGCAGCAATGACCTTATGGGACAAGACCAAGTCAGGATCTGAGGTCCCCTAAACATCCTATAAAAAGAAAAAGAAACATGCAAAGGCAGTCTTAAAAGCATCAGTCAATGAGACTCATCAGATAAATTACAAGCTCAGATCGACCTTATGGGACAAGACCAAGTCAGGATCTGAGGTCCCCTAAACATCCTATAAAAAGAAAAAGAAACATGCAAAGGCAGTCTTAAAAGCATCAGTCAATGAGACTCATCAGATAAATTACAAGCTCAGATCTTACACCTGACTCCACCTGCAGAGGAGGAGGAGGAGGAGGAGGAGGAGGAGGAGGATACGTCTTGGTGAGCTTGGTGAGCTTGGTGAGTAGACGGGGTCGGTCAAACCCCGGCTGATCTGAGCTCAGATGTTTACCCAAACTTAATCACCACTGTAATACTTTCGCGTTACCTTAAACTGTTGCTCAAAGCTGGTACAGATCCGGAAAACCTTTTCCATCATAGCTTCAATTCTCCAAACCCACAAAGTTCAACTGTTAGTCCCCAAGCTTTTAATAGTTTAACGTTATTTATCAGTTCCATCGCTGTCCAACGTTGCCTTATTAGCGATAGCTGCTAACTTAGCTTAGCCGAGTTTGTTAGCTACCATGACAATATAACGTTAAAGTATTAGGTTTGTGGCTTCTCGACTACCAACTAAAACTTTCAAAATCTGGTTTAGTAGTTGTCAAGATCTTTTTTGGCTCGGAATTCTGCTGTCGAAGTGTACGCAGCCTGCACACATTAGCATAAAACTAGCAAAAAACAAAGCTAGGTTAATGTCGTATCCCGACGCTAAAATTTAAATTTGGTCAATGGCAAGCAGCCTACATGTCCCACATGAAGTCAGAAAACACGCCAATGACCCCTTTTCAAAATTTAAATGCAAATTGAAAGCGGAAAACACTCACTTTAATAGTTGAATCAAAGGCAGCTGGCCTCTCGCCCAGCTAGCCGGCTGCCACTAGTCAATATGGCGCAGAGTAGCTTCATGCGCGTCAGTGTTGCCCTCACTTCGCTGTGGTGACGCCAAACTCTTTCCACAACTCTTCCAGTTTAGCTTGTATTGACTGCAAATAAATAGAGGGTGGGGGTGAGACAGAACATTTACATTATTTCCTGATGATATCACTGGGGACCCCATTGTTTGCAATTTACATCACTAACCACGTCATCAGAAGTGAAAAACCAGTCTGTCCTCATTGGACTACAGTTAACTAGGCCAAGACTAAAACACATGATCTTTATACTTTTAATTTCTAAGGAGACTAACGTCCCTGTCTGGCTCAAATTCTGAACATTATATGATTCCATTGTTGGTCCTTATTAATTTTCACATTAACATAAAGTTGCCATTACATCATGAGGCCTACCATTTATCATTTGACAAACTGGGAAGCACCTATGACATAAGGGAGAGAAACTCCTCACCCCACCTGTTTTACCAGCCCCACCCTGAGCCAAGGCTGCCTCAGTTTTTAAGCAGCATGTGATTCATGTGAACTGGCATTTCAGCCTTGCCATCCTTGGGTGTCTTTGCTTTAATTTAAAAGACTTGCTACCATTATTTCTAGTTCTGTAACTTATTCAAAAACGGGACCTTTTGGTTGTCTATACATCCAGGTCTGACCTCCAAGAAATCTAGCTCATCTTTCTCCGTTCCACCCAGAACCATATGGCCTCAGCCTGGTCTGAAGAGGAGACCTTTGCCTGCTCAATATGCCTGGACACACTGAAGGACCCGGCCACTCTACCCTGCGGACATTCATACTGCTTGGCTTGTATCCAGAGCCATTGGGACAAGAGGGACAGCAAGGGTCAGTACAGCTGCCCCCAGTGTAGGCAGGTCTTCAAACCTCGACCCTCGCTGGCCAAGAGCACTTTGCTAGTGGAGGCTATGGAGAAACTGAGAACCAACAGCCTCAAGCAAAGCCCCTCCACAGCTTCCTCTGCTCCACCGTCGATGCCTGTGTACATGGAGGTCTTACCAGATAGAGGGCCACGGCAGGGCAGCATGTACCCTAAGCTTCCCACAGTGGACCCCAGACCCTGCCCTCAACACAACCGACCCCTGGACCTGTTTTGCCATGATGACAGGGAGTGCGTGTGTGAGGTGTGTTGTCAGGATGGTCACAATGGACATCGTGTGCTCATACCACAGCAAGAGAGGAAGGAGAGACAGGTATGTAATGGACAAGGCAAATATCACCAGGGTTTGTCTCTGCGTTTTTGTAGTTTTTTTCTCTCATGCTGGTTATTTTTAAGTATACGATGAGGTGCAGGTGAATCAAGAACTGTGTTGTCACAAGTGTAGCATTTCCAAAATGTAGCTATACAGGAAGTACTTGTAAAACGACAGCCTTTACTGTGCATTCCTCAATATGTGTGGAAGTTTTCTTTCTTTAAGGGGATTTTTTTTGGGCCAAATGACTCATCACAATGTACAATCTAGGTCCATTACTGCCCACTGCGTGTGTGTGGCCCCTTTTCTATACTAAGTCGTGTGTGTGTGTGTGTGTGTGTGTATAGAAAGAGCTTATTCAGATGCAGGCAGACATACAGAAGAGAATTCAGGAGACTGACAAGAAACTTAAGGAGGTCCCACATGCTGCTCGCCAGCAAAAGGTAAGTAACAATTATGATTGTTTGGTGTAGAAACCTTTGCACTTAGTCACTATTTCTGATGTCTTTCTTTTAATTCTGTTAATGACATTTACATTCTTTGTACCCTCTTTTCATAACTTCCTCATCTGTGATCTTCCCTCGATCCTCGTCCTCTCTGTGCACTCCCAGGCCTTGGTACAGGCTCTAGAGCAAGAGAGCACAGATGTATTCTCGGATCTCATCAAGAACGTGAATCTAACAGGCATCCAGGTCAGTGAGCTCCTCAGCACCCATGAGACCTCCTTAGGCAGCCAGGTTGAGGGGCAGATCCACAGACTGGAGCAGGAGGTGGCACAGCTGCACTGGAAGAGCGAAGAGCTGAGCAGGCTGGCTGACATGCAGGACCACATCTGCTTCTTGAAGGTAATTAGTGTGAGGCAGGGTGTTGCTGGAAATTGATTTCATTTGAGTTTCCCTGGATAAATAAAGAACAAGGTTCACGATCAGTTAAATGAGAACTGCTGTTTTTAATTGTAATACTTTGTGTCATCTGTCTTCAAGAATTTCCTCACCATGGAGCCGCTGGGTCAGACGTGTGCCACAGGAGAGTCAGTACTGAGTCAGGAGGAAGCGATGGTAGCCTCCATCCGCTCAACCATGAAAGAACTACAAGTGTCAATACAGGACCTCTGCAAAGCCAGCCTGGCCAAGATCGTCACATTAGGTCATTACTCTTTTTCTCTTCTCTTCTCTTCTCTTCTCTTCTCTTCTCTTCTTCAGATAGTCAAAACTTTCCTTTTCGTTGTAGTGAATCATGAGCCTGTGGCTTCAACACCCAATGGTGCCGCAGCAGCAGCAGCAGGTACCACAGCAGCTAATAACAGTGGTCAGGACACCGCACAAAGCACAGGTACGGTAAATTAAAATCACCCATTGTGTCATAAACACAGCATGAGTTCAAGCAGAGAACACATTTGTTTTGACTGTTAGTTTTAAGCTGAAGACAAGGACACCTTCAGATGTGTTTCTCACAACTCATCCACTCTTTTCTGTAGTGTATGAGATGACGACAGACCCTCGACCTCTGCCACCTTCACGACCTCAAGGTAAGTTACTTTAGAAACTTCATATACTGTATCTCTGTGGCTCATAGATCAAATGCTCATGGACCTGAAAATGTTTAAAAATGGCTGTTAGAGTTAATATTTTGCTTCATCTGTTCATTCTTTTCCCCCAGGGCATAATGATTCATCCAAATCTCCACATCTACGTCCTGCATGTCTTCAAGGTAAGAATAAGAAAGCCTGCTACAGTACATGAAAAAAGGTTTCAGTGATGTTAGATGTCATGGAGTTGAGATTTAGTTTGGTTTACCTGTTCCGTTGTTTCCTCTCTCCCCATGTCTTTGGACATGAAGCTTCAGCCCCTCCTCAACCTCAAGGTAAATATAAAAGCATTAGAAACTGCCTGTATATATCAATTAACTTCCCCTTGTAGAAGTAGACAGTGTTGTGTAGACAACTTTTGATCCCTGATTTGATATATTCATTTTTGTTTTCCCCTCTTAGCACCTCCTGTAACAACAGTGGGACTTGTTAATCCAGAACCAAAGACAAGAGGAGAATTGCTGAAATGTGAGTCCATCATACTCCACAATATGAAACAGAATATAGAACAGTGTCATTCAGATTCAGAGTCTTCACTAAAATCTATCCTCTCCCTTCAGTTCGCTTCGAACCCACCATGGACCCCAACACTGTGTATCGCCACATGCAGCTGTCAGATGGAGGTCATAAGGCCACGATGCGGGCTGAGAACCTGAACCCACCAGACCATCCTGAACGCTTCCACTTCTGGAGACAGGTTCTCTGCAGAGAGCCCCTGGCAGAGAGCCCTTACTACTGGGAGGTGGAGTGGACTGGCCAGAAGGTGATAGACATAAGTGGGGAAATGGGTGGTTTCAATTAGGCATATGCTTCATTCAATACATTAATGGAAATCTCTGCTATATTTGCAAGGATTTTATATAAACATAAAGCATTAAATCGAACTAAGACCTGTAGATTCAGAGTCCTGTTGCCCAAATTACAACTTAGTAGTGGGTACAAAACAGTTCTCCAACCACAGAACTTTAAATTTGAGAGCAGTGTCACAACAATAAGCAGTTTGTCCAAAGAAAGCTAGACTCCAATGTTATACCTCTCATCCCTTTGCTAACCTTGAATATAAAAAAAAATGCTCATTGCTTTTGGTTTTTACAGATTTTCAAAATATACCCAGATTTTGAAGGAAGCAAATCAATTTCATCTTATTTTCATCTGGATTTGATGTCCTCACACACCACAAAAGGTTGCATTTCTTGCTGCAAGAGGTCACTGAATATTGTAGCTTACAGTAAGGCAAGTCCTTATGTGATGAGCACAACTCAGAAAGTCCTTTTGTTAAGACAAAGTCAGGAGTAAAATGCAAACGAGTTGTTACCACGTTCCCTCTAACCAAACCACTAAAGTATTTGCACTGTAAAGGGTACTTCTTTTTTTTTAATAAACCTGCTTTTAATAGTTAAAATAAACACTGATATACATTACCTGGTTTGTATTTTTAGACACACTAGCAGCTTGGTTCTAGGGATGGCAATGTCTGTCAGTCAGTCCACCACTTTAGTCCAGACTGAAATATCTCGCTATTGGATGGAATGCCATGGCATTTGGTACAGATATTCATGGTTCCCAAACGATGAATCCCAATGACTTTGGTTCATATTTGTAGATTTGAGTGAAATGTCTCGACAACTATTGGATGGATTGCCACCAGATTTGCAGCCACCATGATTTGCTTCCTTTCCTTATGTAGTTTTTCCTGTCCCACCATGCAGATCACCATCGGCGTGGCCTACAAGGAGATGGAACGTAAGGGTTCTGATGACAAAAGCCGTTTGGGCCACAATGCTCTGTCCTGGAGCTTGTACTGGTCCGGGACCGGCTTCTCCTTCTGGCACGATGGCCAGGAAAAACTGCTGGGCTCACCTAAGGCCAGACGGATTGGCATCTATCTGGACCAGCATGCAGGGATTCTGGCCTTTTACCGCATCACCAAAAACCAGGCTGATCTCATCCACTGTCACCAGACCCAGTTTACTGGCGCACTGTACCCAGGGATCAGGTTCTCGGGACGAGTAGGAGCAACAGTGAATGTTTGCCAATTGGATTGAGTTGTATATGAATTTGGGCTGTTGTTTTTTTTGCTTTTTATATAACCTGCTTGTCTGGTTGGAAGCATGTGACGAATAAGGAAGTAAATGCGTTCTTCCTCTGGAGGTCATCTAGTGAGGAAACAAAAATGTTCAGGAATGTCTGGGTTTCATAATATTCACTTTGCACCAGCCTTTAGTGATGTGATGTCAATGTTCTAAAAATGTCTGTTAATAAAAAGAGCAGTAAGCATACATTTCATTTCTATCTATCTTTTTTTTTAAAACAATTTTTGGGGATAAAGGTTGACATCTCAAAGCATTTAAGCATTCTGTGGAAATTTGGACTGGATGGTTTGAGAATATTATGTAGGCTAATATAGATTCAGACCTTCTTATATGCCTAAAGGAGTACTGCTGATCTTATCTTTGATCCACACACCTCGGTGACCTGGATGCTTTTAAGCTCCCCCTCCATTCTTAAGTTATCTTTAGTATTCCCACAAGGAACTATTTGACCTTCATTGGTCTTTTGTCCACCAAATTCTTTCTCTTGACACAGCTAAGATGTTATTTATTAACCTGCAATGCAGAGTCCAGATTTGTGTCCAATCAAAGAATTATTTTGAATAAAATTCTCACCTCCTCCCTCGTTGCTCTCTTGGAGGAAACATTTTTGTTAGTCTTTTCTCTCTTAGTCCGAACATTCATAAGCATAGTCTGGCTTTGTGCTGGTAATCTCAAGTAATTAAACACTATTCAGAGGAGGACAATGAAACTCTCATTTTACTCGTGGTGGCAACAACTTGTGTCCTGCCCTGATTGAAAAAGTTGGTCAAATTAGGAAGGCTAATCTTGGAGATTAAAAAAATCTGCTGGTATAGAAAACAATACTGCACTGTCAGTGTTCAACGTGTAATGGACGCAAACCTCAATCTCACCTCACATCAACAATAACTCTCTAGTTTTGCCTCTTTAAAACAGGTTTATTTGAACAAAAATCCACAGTATTTTCAGCACAGCAAACTGACATGTCACTATCTTTGATGCACAATAAAGCATTTGGCGCACTTGTAAACACAGAGCAAAGATGCTATATTGGTGTGCTGATAGGAACACTGAACCGTGTGGACAACTTGCCTCAGAGGATAGAGGATACCTGACCTACATCTACAGCACAAAGCCCTGGAGGGTGTGTGTGTGTGTGTGTTTGTGTGTTTTACGGATTAGGCATCTTGTGGCTGCTGTCTTATGCAGCAACAGATACACAGGATGAAGATGTTCTTTAACATGAGCCTCAATGAGCTGGAGAAGGAACTGGTATAAACAAAGACCGTCCTCAACAATGTCAGAGGCGAGACAAGTGTATGAGCTGCACAAACCAGAACAGATTGAAGGGCATGAAAAGAAAGAATCTAACACTTTTCCCAATGCAACTTCCTGTTTTTCTCTTCCCCTCTCCATCTCCAGCCAGCCGCAGTGCCTTCTCTGTCGCTCTAACCAGTGAGAACAATTTGAAATGCTTTGGCCCCTTCTGCAACGACAAGTTCATCATCTACAAACATGTCTTCATCAACCTGGGTGATTGCTACAGCGCAGAGACCGGTATCTTCACTGTTCTCCGCTCTGGTGTCCACAGCCTTGCCCTCACCATCTACAGTGATGCTGGTTCTCCTGGTAACAGCCTGGCTGCCTGTGCCGGTCTGCAGGTTAATGGCCAGCTGGTGGCTGGACCCAGAGAAAGAAATATGCAAGACCAAGAGGACAGTGCCACTTTTGTTGTGGACCTCCACCTGATGGCTGGGGACCAAGTGGCTGTCAACCTGGCCATTGGATGTTTCCATTTGTACCAACTCTGGGATTTGTAGCAACTCTTGCCCTACTGACAAGGTTTGAGTCTGATACATGACATCTTTCTGTGGTGACAGTTGTGCTTTGTAGCCCTTAATCTATCTGCTCTTTTGTACACTCACTCATCCCAACATGATGCTCTCATCTTCATTTTGCTTATTTTATTTCATCATGTTCCAAAACCCTCACACCCAATATTTTTAATCCAGGGTTTTAATTCAAGAATCCCATGTTTGAAGCCTTTTAAAACAAAATAATCAAAATCTTGTATGTTTATGTCACTATCTTCCATGCTCTGACCTTCCTCAACTGATTAATGCCATAGTAATTTTGTTCTTGTAACTGTGAATCTGTCACTTACTGATTTGATGTGATCGAAAATGTGATGGAAATATGTGATATAGCTGTAAATAAATCAGGATTTTGAGAAAAATAGTAGCATTATGAGGTATATTGCTGTAATCTCCACAATGGCACACTGGAGAGTTAAAAGACTACTCCACTGATTTAGCATTGCACTCCTATAACATTGGTGAGTCCCGATGGACAGTTAAAAAAAAGGATCAAAATCGATGCAGTAGAAACAGAGATATAGATGTTTTTATTTCACGCATTCTTCTTTCTTGTCAAAACCTGGCTCCTACATTACCCACAATGCAACTCAAACGAAAGGCATAATTGAGGAGCAGGCTACAGAGCTCTGGTTAGCTCACTTGTCTCTAACTCCACACCCCCAGGTTTTTTAAATGTTCAGTCTTGTAGTCTTCAGCCCCAACCAACGCTGCCTCAAGTGACGTCACTTGAGGACATTTATCAGATTTGCAGTTGTACTCCCCAAGACCTGTAAACTGACTTCGATGTGTAAAATCAGCAGAGTTCCCCTTTAAGAGTGATGCCCAAATGTGATAATGGTTGTTGGCAAACAGAGCTAACATCTTTAGAACTGAACTTTGAATTTCAATATGTTTTTCTTAAATACACACACATTTTTAATGAAGCATTTTAGTTATGCAATTAACCACATTTTGCTACTACTCCATGTGCTCTCTCATCATGAAGTCCATACTGTGTCACATGGCAGGTGCAGAACTACACTACTTGCTAACCCTGTTCAGGGTTCAGTATCCATTGGGCAAAAGGCAGAGTGCATCATGGTCAAGTCACCTGTCGATCACAGGGCTAACACATGTACACAGACAAACACTGCATTTCCGGGTTCAACCCAGCACCTTCCTTCTGTAAGGCAACAGTTATGTCACTCTCTCACCAGGATTACTGATATCTGCAAGCTGGTTACGTGTATTTCCCAGTTCAGAGGCTAAATGTGAACTGCTCTTCCAGGTGGCACAGGAGAGAAGAGCAGCATACCATAGACTCTTGGGAGCAGAGAAAACCCTAATCTTCTGCTGGGAGGAGCCAACAGGGGACGCAGCAGACAGTGACAGAGCTCCGGACCCCACATGTTACAATGGACCAGCAGATCTCAGGAGGAAGAGAAACTGTGTCAGCAGGTTTCAGTCAAAGATTGACAATTTCTCACAAAAACAATTTCTTGCCCTCATAATAAAGCACTAATTTCAGCCATAGAGAAGCAACACCAACCACTGTATGGCTTTTCCCTTGGGCTTCACCTTCTTCGCATTGGAAAGCAGTGACCACACATTCCTTCCTCTTTGGGTGAGACTCTGTGTGGAACCACCAACAGTTGGGGATCATGGCGTCCTCGGCAGTAGCTAAATAACATAAATGTAGTACTTCTATGTGCAATGCGCCACACTCTCATAGAGTTTTTTTCATTCCAAGAAGACGAGTATGTTCTTATTCAACCATGGACCGGGTGGTTGGAACAGAGCCGGGGCATGGCTAAAAAATCATGTACACTGACTATGAAAATAACTTTAACTAATGCAGCTGTACAGTATGAACCATAATGCTTGACTGCTGATGAGAAAACTGAAATCCATATTCAGAACACCTCATCTCAGGTGATAGTTGATACCTGGGTGGCATCAACAACAAAGCCCTGGAGGGTGTGTGTCTGCTTGTGTGTGATTTTTAGAAAATGAGAGCCCCTAGTGATGAAGAAGGCGGGCAATACAAAAAAAAAAGAAAAGCAAGGAGGAGCAATGTCAAAAGAGGAGGAACAAAAATGAGAGGTAACAAGGGAGGGGCTCTCTGAAAAATATATATCCACGACTTTTGTCTTACGATCAGTCTACACACCTTCCATCCTTCTGAAGCCGTCACCATTTACCAGCATCATCATGAGAGGTAAGACAAGTCGCAGCTACAGTGGCATAATATTTAGGAGGGAGATGGTTGGACTCCAGAGTTACTTTTCAGCTGAAAGGTCTGACATAATGGAAATAGTTCAAGTTAGAAATGTCCTGACTGAAGGTGGCTTATTAGTGATTAGTGTCAAAAAAAAAAGTATAATGTGGTAAGCTCCTTCTGGGTCTAGTGGTATATGCCTTTGCTCTTTCCCCCCCCAGCTATTGTATTGCTGTGTCTGCTGCATGCAGCTTTTGGTCAGAATAATCCATTTTCCTGGGATGGACCTGCCCGCACAACAATACTGCCTGCAGCTCCCGAACAAAACAAACGTGAGAGATTGTTAAGGAAATAAGTCTGTCCCTTCTGTCAATACATAGTCAATGTGTCGGCGCATATTCTCATCTGCAACCCAGTGTATTAATGTGTGTGCCTGTGTGTGTGTGTGTGTGTGTGTGCGCAGCGTGTCTTGACGACCAAGCGTCATGTGGCTGCTGTCTGATCCAGAAACAGGTACAGAGGATGGAGTGGTTCTTTAACAACACCTATGAAGAAATGAAAAAGGAGCTGTCAAAATCAAAGACGGCCCTCGACAATATGAGAGGTGAGCGACACATCCATGAGTGACACAAACAGGGAGACAATGCAGAACATCGTCAAGATGTCTTAAAGAATAAAACTCACTTCTTATACCTCTAGCCTGACTATTTCTTCTTCTCTCTATTTCCAGCCAGCCGCAGTGCCTTCTCTGTCGCTCTAAACAATAACAAAAGTTTGACCTACTTTGGCCCCTTCGGTAACGACAAGCTTGTCATCTACAAACATGCTTTCATCAACCTGGGAGACGGCTACAATGTGCAGACTGGTATCTTCACCGCTCCCCGCTCTGGTGTCTACAGCCTCTCCGTCAGCATCTACGCCACTGGTTGGTCCGGTAGCAACCTGGTCGCCTGTGCCAATCTGCAGGTTAACGGCCATGTGGTGTCTGCGCTCCTCGAACAAAATGGCCAGGACCTGGAAGACAGTGCCACTGTTGTTGTGGCCCTCCAACTGACAGCTGGGGACAAGGTGGCTGTCAACCTGCCCAAAGGATGTTTCCTCTCCGATGACACGAGCCACTATAACACTTTCACTGGTTTTCTGCTGTATGCTACTGACTAAGTTAGCAAATGTAGCTGTTCTGGTCTTTGTACCAACTCTTGCCCTACTGACAGTCTGTTAGATGAAATCTTTCTATGGTGATAGTCATGACGTGTAGCCCTTAATCTCTATCTGATCTTTTGCACTATCACCCATCCCAACACAATGCTGTCATCCTGATTTTGTTTGTTTTATTCCATCATGGTTGACTATTCTTCCTGAGATCATTATCAATATTACCTATTGAGGGGAGCCAGGTTTTTGATCCACCTTAAAAAACACTTTTTATATCTTTTTCATGTCACGCTGTTTAAGTATCTGTTGTTAATCTTGAACTGCTGAAATGATGTGATGTAAATTGTGATAGAAATAGGAATTTAAAAAAACTGCTGTACCTGAAACTTACCAACAAAATAAAACCAGACTTTTAAACAAAATAGTTGGCATTCTGAGTTACTTTGTTTCAATCTCCATTAATGAAACTGAGGATACAAAAGTCATGTCTACATTAGAGATGCTGTTGCTGACCAAGCTGGATTAATAATTAAACTGTGTGTACTGGTTAATAAAACTGTAACATTTTAGGATCGACTGATGCTTTTAGGATTGAAATCTTTCTCAACCACATTATAAAACATTTTATTATAGCCTTAAAGTTACAATTTTGATTACCCTATGTCACTACCTTACTCACAGAAACAGAAGATTATTTAAATTAAAAATGGATGCCGTATCACCAGACCGATGAAACAGAATCCATAATAGATCAAGTGTGACTACAGTAACATACATTATTAAAATCTTCATTTAAAGACTACTGTCCAACAATAACTCAAATATATATATTTAGTGTCTCTCATTCTGTACATAATTCTGGAAACACACATCATATCTGTAATGAAAGCAGTGAAGAAGACAGTGTCAGGATGAAATGACATGTGACCTATAACATATCCATAGGTTTCTTCCTTTTATAGAGCCATTTTAAACACAGTCTCTTGTGTTTAAAATGGAAAGAAATCATGAGAAGATCAGCGCACTCAACCAGTATATCACATTGGATACAGTAGTACATCTATGCAGAGCGACAGTGCAGCAGCCTGAGACAATGAAGCTAATTTATGGCTTTCTACATGTCAAGGAAAGGTTATCAGCACAGAATACGAAAAATCATTTAAAACTATCATGCAGCTCTTCACACCGCATGCTTTTCTGCTGATGAGACTGCACAGACTATACCTGGCCTGTAACCAACTACCCAAAGCCCTGCAGGGTGTGTCTCTGCTTGTGTGCAATTTTAGAAAGTGAAGGCAAGGGCAAATAGGGCAGACGATTAAAAAAAAAAAAAAAAA
>LKNJ01004698.1:0-29394 GCA_002120245.1 Maccullochella peelii | reverse complement strand
AAACCTACTTGGCAATAAACCCGATTCTGATTCTGATTCTGATTCTGTACTCTGGTCTCTCTTGCAAAAGAGATCTTGATCTCAATGAGATTACCTGATTAAATAAAGGTTATATATAACGCATTACTTACATCATCATAAAAAAGCCACAACAACAATGCACAGCAGTCTGTGTAACAACAGTGTCAACTGACATAAACCTGTACCACCTCAGGCTTCTGAAGTCCCCTGTAGGTACAATGTTTACAACCGTTGAAAGAAAGGAGTTTTATGCAATTGTTGTTATTTAGCTCTTTAGTTACTGGTAAGCATTAGGGTTACTCTAAGTATTTTTAGATTAGACGTGGTGTATGCCACCAGTGATACAAACAATAAGGACAAATAAATAAGGAGGAGTCCTCCAGAAGAAGTGCTGACAATAACTTCACTTGCTTGTTCTTACATATAAACAGCAAGGTCAACTTGCATGTATTGCCCTTTTATTCATTTATCATTTACTTTTATTTTCATTACACTCATTATTTTCATCTTTATATTCATCAGTGTTTATTCTTTGCTTGTACTCCGATATGTTATGAGATTCCATCTGAAAGTTTTATAGAAAGTTTTAAGTTTGTTTTTAAGTTGGATGATTTCAAGGCTGTTAGAAAGTGATGGAAAAAGCATTGCTTTTTGTTTTTTATATACTCATTTTTTTATACACTTAACCAATATAATAATTTTTTATCATTTATAATAATTTTATAATCATTTGATCTGTTCAGTATTACCATTGTTATCATCTTGTTTTATAAAAAATAAGTTTCCTTTTAATGCTGGCTTGGTCTAGATATGCTGAAACAACATGTTATAAGTTGTTGTCACAACACGACTACAACATGGCTGGTGTATGTGAGGATCGCTTGACATAGCTGACAGCAGATGTCTCTGCGGTTTGGAGCTACAGCCTCTAGCGGGGGCTTCCTATGTGGGTGTAGGGCATGTGCCTGTGCACATGCAGGTTGCATGCTCATGAGAGTATATAAATGGAAGTTTTCTGCACTCTCGCGGCTTGCGGACACTTTGCCTGCGAAGCCCGTACGTGTGGTTTTGACATTTGACATTTGGTGAAAATTGGTTCCTCACAGAATTGTAGTATATTCAACATTTAGAACTTGGAGTTGAGCAATTTCCTGTGAAAGAGCCGATGTCAGCCAGGGAAGTCAGACAAACAAAAAAGACAGGGAAATTAAAAACTGGCGAAAGTTGGTATCTAACAGAATTGCAGCAATTAAAACTCGGAGTTGAACAATTTCTTGTGAAAACCCAATGTCAGCCAGTTAAGGGAAATGTTTAACAGAATCAGGGGGGTAAATGAAAACAGAACTTTAACCCCGCTTCTCAGGTTAAAAGCCATCCTCAGTCACCAGGTTTATAGAAAATAATATAGCATGTAGTCGATTAAAAATCCTTTTAATTCTTTTATAATTTCTTCTTTGTTTTAATTACTTTTTTGACAACTTAAAACCTTTTATATTTGAATCAATAAAAATTTAAGAAAAACAGCTTTTTCGTCTCGATTCATTTTGGGAAAAGACAAAAACCCAGAGAAGAGAGGTTCTCCTTCCCGTGAACGACGCTCTGCCCACCGAGAGGTGCAAAGTGTTCTTGGGCTTTCTCGCATCACAACACACACAGTAAGGCTGCATTCAGACCAAATCAGGTGTTGCGGTGATTAGCGCAGGGTTGTGCGGCAGTGTGGGAGTGTCACATACTAACCAGCAATCCCAACTTGAAGGGCGATACAACGCCAAACAACTGCACGGCGATTAACGTCTTTGTGCTCCCTCGTGGCAGAGTTGAACAGCTGATGTACAGTCATCACGGCGGCAATCGATCAGTCTCTCTTCCATCTTCACAGTTGCTCGGTAAACAGTGGAATGCTACAGTGCTACATGGTAAACAATGTTCTTCTTCACCTGGGCTTGTGCCGGCATGATCGCCGGCGTGATTGGCCGCTGCAGCGTGACGTCAGGTTGTTGATTCCGTTTCAGCGCCGCAGCCTAAACGCACTAGCCACGTTCAAATGAATGGGAGAAGCGATGTTTCCGCCGCAGCATCTGATATGGTCAGAATACAGCCTACAGTATATTCCTGACAGTACTCTTCCCTGGACCTCTGTTTGTTTCAAAGTAAAAACACAAATGTACCCCGCAGTTATTTAGCAACTATGTAATTTGCATATTGGAAAAACTGCCTGCAACACTCAGGTGATTCACCAATATTGTGTGTGCACATTTAATGAATATTTTTCTCTAATGAATTGTATTGAATTTAAGACAGAAATGAAATAGAAATGGAGGTGAGTGGGGATCACATTCTGCCATTGTGGTCCAGGGTGATCTGTGGGATTGAGGTCAGGACAGATGGGAGGCCAAGGAAGCACTCGCAAAACTCTTATTCAGGAACCTGAATAAGCATCAGTTGTTGAATGGTTGAAAAGCTCTGGACCCATTAGAGCTTTTGAAATATAGCTCCAGCTTGCATTGTTCCAACGGGACCTGTTACTGTTGTTGTTGTGATCCAGAAAAGGGAGCTTAATAGTGAGGTTTTTTAAATATAGTGGCCACTGAGGGTATATGCAGTGTGTAACAATAAGAGTGATGAGGGGCCATAAAGAACTTTATGAATAGATTTACTGCACAATTCAATAATATGAAAATGTCCATCAAGTTCAGTTGAATATGAAAAAATGAAAAGACATTTCTATGCAAAATTGTCACTCTAGTAGACCTTAACCAATCAGTTCTCTGAGGTATAAAAAGTGCACATGCTCTTTTCATTATGATCACAATAAGATCAGAAAATGTGTTGGAACAAAACTTGAGTAATCGACACCACCCAGACGTTTACCCAGTATGCATTCTCAGCATTTTTGCATTTTGTGAAATCTGTTCTTCCTCATGTCCGTTCACGTGGTTCACGTTGTGAAATTGGCAAATAGTTGCTGAGAGCTCTATGTAGAGCTCTTTGCCCTCATCACCTTGGAGGAGGGCAGGTGGTTATTCCAAGCCGAAACACAAACTGATTTCACTAATGACTTCATCTTGTCTGGTTTAAAGTGCGTTTATGATTAAATAACGGGGGAAAACAACACATTTCTTTGGTTGCAGTGCAACACCAGTGTCTCTACCTCACTAGCAATTAGGAAGGAGGGAGGCTCTCGCTCCGCCTACTGACCAACCCTCAATTTCAACCCTCAAGTGTAAAGGAAACCATACGTACATAAGGATTTAAAGTAAGTGTGGCATATATTGAAGCATAAGTGCAATTCTTTTGCAGGGTGAAGTTAAAGGAAGTCAGTAGGTTGGGTTGCTCAAAATATAATTCCTTCATTTCCAGTTCTTTGACTGTGTTCATCTCTACAAGCTGAGGTAAGGTTCACTTTGATTATATCTTACATTTGTGATGTTTAAGGTCTAAATCTGGTTTTATTATCCAGGGCTGCAAAACGCTAAACCTAGAAAACCAACTTTTTAAAGCAAACAGCAACAAGTAGAAGTTTCAGCACCTTGACAAAGTATGCTGATGTTTCAGTGCTTGTAAAGGTAATACAAGGTCTACAGTATCTTTATGCCAAGATAGGAACTTACTGGAGGGCACTTAGATGAGGAACATGCACGAAAGGGAAATCATTGAAAGGGGAGAGGTTTTCTAGTAACATTACTGCAAAACTCTGCAGCTAATGCTACTGTTTTTTGTTTTTTTTACTCATGAAGCAGATGCAAAGATGACTGTCCAGTACAGTGCTTATACAGTGACAAACATGGACATCGACAACGGTAAAATTGGCTATAAGCAACTTTTCATGGATGGCAGCAAGCTCCAGTATTCAGGTAACAAAATATGAACGTCCAATAGGGTTGGGTGATGTGATAATATATACCATGAGACAATAAAAGTTTCTGTCAGTTCCAAAGAGCCTTTTAATGTTTTTCAGCTCCACAGCCCAAAACTGTACTGTTTTAGTTCAGTCTCACTGTTCTCATCGACAGAAATCAGAAATTCTTTGCAAAGATTACCGCTGACAATAGTTAACAGTATTTTTTATACCATACAGTTTATAGTTGTTTACCTGAAAAGACACACTTCTGGAACAGTTTTCTGGCCAATATGCTGTAAACATTTCACATTTAACCTTGTAAAGTTTATATGGTGATCAGTTAGTAAACCATTGCCTATTTACTCAGCCAATAATAGAGCAACATTAGCATCCGTTTGGAGTCATGTTTCTGGCAACAGCCAGCAGCAGCAGGCAGGTAGTTTTAGCCAAAAAAAGCTCTGATAACCAACTGTACACTACTGTTCCTCCGTTTCTGTCCAATGTGTAAGAAGGCAACTGTTTGCTAACATGTTAGCCACGAGTTTAACATATCGATGTTGTGTTTACAGTTTGTTCTGCTGCCCCCACGTGGCCAGAAAAAATAAAATTATTACTGCTTTAATTCAATTGTATTACTGTTAAATAGAAAAGAAGAAAAGCTAAAAGCTAAAAGTTATTGCTACTTGACAATATATACCATGAAACAATACCATAAAAAGTTTATGTTGAGGTATACATCCCATTAGTATTTTGGTTGCATTAGGTCTAATGTTGCAAACCACTGAGCAGGACTGATTAATGGCAATATAGGATTCATAGAATTGTTGCATTAATGGGACAAAGTATCTTGATTTTTCAGATATTTGACTCTTTGGCCAAAAACAGTCATTCCTGTCTAACTGTTTTATCCATAAACATTGTTTAAATTGTTTAAACTTTAAATTGATCTGGTATATATAGACAAATCAATATAAAACTACATATACTGTGAGACAAGATTTTATCACCCAATCCAAGTTAATGATGAATGATACAGCTGCCATTTTAATAAGGTTTACAGGTCCTCTGGTTTGTTATAAGTTATACATGCAAGTTATGTTGGTATATGTAATATGTTGTTTTAAGGCCTTCAAAATAATAATGAATCATGTGTATTTCTAAAATAAATCATTAGTCAGCTCTTTTGCTTGAAATGAATGTTTTGTATAGTATTATTACTATATTATTATTATTATTATTACTTGTATTTCACTCAATATTGTAATGCAGATGAAGCACATAGATTCTCAGAACACTTTTACAATTTTAAGTTTCTGTTTCTACTCTTGCTGTCTTTCAGTGTATGCATTGAGAAACAGACCTTTCCGGGTTGCTACAGTTTGCCTCGGGCTGCTGTGCGCTCTCCTGTTGGCGTTGGTCATAGGTCAGAGTATCCACTGTGAGTCTACCTCTTTGTTTTCTCTGTCATATATTCACGTTTTGGAAAGTTGCCTGACGTCATGGTGAGAATCACTGATTTACTGATATCTCTCATCTCTGGCAGACCAAAAAGTGGAGCAAGACCACCAGACTAGCCTCAAAGCCATGAGTAAAGAGAAAGAGGATCTACAAGAGAACCTGAAGACACTGGGAAAAGAAAAAGTGGATCTTGAGGCCAGCCGCAATCAGTTACAGGACAGATACGATTACTTATCTAAAACAAAAGACATGATACAGACCAATAACAATTTACTGATAGAGGAAACAAACAGTCTTAAAGCTAGCCAAAGCCAGTTACAGACCAATAACAGTGCTTTAAACAAAGAGAAAGAACAGCTAAAAGCCAGTAAAGACCAGTTGCAGACTAATAACGATGCCTTGTCAAAGGCCAAAGACTTGTTACAAAAACATTACGATTCAGTGGTGACACGCAAAAATGAGTTACAGGCCAGTTATGACTCAGTTACCAAAGAGAGGAACAATTTACAAAACAAATTCAATAATGTAACCAGATCCAAAGAGCAGCTGCAGATGGACTACAACACCCTGATCAAGGATGTAGAGCATTTGCAGGACAGATACAACTTCTCTTCCAATGAGAATGACAAGCTAGCAAGCAGTCACCAAAACCTGACGATAGAAAAAGACACTCTGCAGGCCAGTTACAACCTAATTGTAAAAACGTCACAAGAGTTGCAGGCTTCTTTTGCGTCCTTGGTTCAGGAAAAAAAAGAGCTTGAAAGCAGTTGCGATAAAGTAACTGCGGAGAGAGACCTGTTGGAGGTGAAAAACAACAACCTGACTACCGAGAGAGACCAGCTGCTGGTGGAAGTTGAGAGACTGAACGCAACGATTCAAGGTTAGCGGAAGGAATTAAGACAATGACAGAAAGCACATATTAAGCATGTTTCATACTGCAAAATCTCTTCTGACCTTGCAAAAATCCATGTGGCCTGCAGAAGAACGGCCGTCCTTACAATAATTCTTTCTAATGTCGTTATCTCAAGATCATGAGTTAATCAACTCGACATAACGGCATAACATTTTTTTTTTGCAAGCACGGCTGTTCTCGGCCTCCATAGAAAACCACCACTTGTCAAAAATGTACTCCAACTCAGTGCTTGTAACACTTTTCGTCTAATTGTTTGGTTATTGATCAATAAATATCTTACATTTTCAGATAAGAAATGCCCCACTGGCTGGAAGAAATTTGAGAACAGCTGCTACTTTACTTCTGTTGGCAAGAAAACCTGGATTCAGAGCAGAGAATTCTGTCAAAGCAAAGGAGCAGACCTGGCAATCGTAAAAAGCCAAGAGAAAATGGTTCGTTTATCTGTGTGCATTTGTCTATATCTGCATGACTGTATGTGCAAGTGTCACCATATTCATTTTCATAAAAGCGCAATGAATCAGCTTCTTGAGGGCATTTTATTTCCTTAAAGCTGCACTAATCAATATTTTCAGATTTACATTGGAACAATGGATGTGTAATGTGAAAGGTGGCGCTCGTAGTGATGAAGCCACAAAGAATAATCGCCCGACTCTGCAGTTCCCCTCAGCTCCACAAAGCTTTTTAACATCTCTCTGCTCATTGGATTGATTTTTACAACCTGCAACTTTACTGGTTCGCTTCCACTCTCCTTAACCAAAAGGAATATAGAAAAATTCAGAGACAACAAAAGAAGCTAAACTAAAATGCTTCTAAAAATGCAACTAACCCAGTGTGTTTTTGGCCAAGTATGTAGCAATACAACAAATTACAATACATGTGAATTAGATGTATTTGTATTAAAAGACCCATGCTTGTTTTGCAGGTTTTAGTATTAATTAAACATCTAGAATACTTTAGATTACTGAAACATCGTTTTTGTAATAGTTTATGCCATATTTCTAACAACACAATATGGTTTTACTAATTTGATAGAAAAATTACGTACATAAAAAGGTACACTACTGGAACTTCTAGTTAAAGCTCCATTAATTGATTTTTCTGGCTGCTTGGGGCCAGTGGAATAAATTGTAAACACAACACTGACATGACAAACACAGTGTTTGGCAACCCCACAAATGTAAGTCCAATATTCACTCTCTTTCAGCTCTGTTTTAGGTCTCCACCTCCGCCTGAGGGAAATGTCTGGCTCTTTATCTGCTAAATGCTCCACTATGTTCACCAGCTAGTCGCTAACGTCATTCATAATGACATTTCATCCATTGTTAGTATAAAAATATTGATTAGTGCAACTTTAAGCTATTTGTTCCACCACACCACAACAATAACTATATGTATGACATGCTAATAAAGTAAAACGTAACTTAATGTTACTTTATGTGTAAGAATAATAACTATATTAATAACTTGTATGTCTCTTCCCTATAAGACCTTCATCAATGGCTTGTATGGAAGTGACAAAGAAGTCTGGATTGGACTGACTGATGAAGGAGTAGAAGGGCATTGGAAATGGGTAGATGGGACACCAATGACCACAGCGTAAGAAACTAAACTCATATTTCTTTATTTTCAAACTACAAACTCTGGGCAATGTTGACTTCATTCACCCAAGGATAGAGCAGTGTTTATTCTCAGTTTGGATGGCTCTCCTTGTCCTGCAGGTTCTGGGGTAAAGGCCAGCCCAACAGCTATGACGGGAGGAACCAGGACTGTGTGGAGTTCTGGCACCGTGCGTCAGGGAATGGCGACTGGAATGATGAGAACTGTAACATAGAACAAAACTGGATCTGTGAGATGTAGTTTCCCTGTACAGAGAGGCCTAGAGGTTTGGCTAGCCTTGCTGGCCACTGTCTGGTATACTGATGATCATCATGTAATATCTGTGTAGTACAAAAATAATGCATATTAGGGACTGCTGTCAGTGAATTGGAAATAACAGCAAGATTTGACTGTTTGCTTAAAAAAAAAAAAAAAAAAATCTATATTTGTGATCAATTTCCACACAGTGACATGCAGCAATGCTAACAGCTAAAGACTGAAATGTACTGTTTTGTGATGAGTAATGAATGAAAAATCATCCACTAAGTGACATTTTTAAAGAATAAGGATTGATTTTCATATGTATGTATTTTGCTTCTGTGATTAACTGATTCACTGACTAATGAAATGCATTTTCCAAGACTTGTACTTATTAATCAGTTCCTGTTGAGCTAGTGATGGACCAGCTGGGTGGAGTTTAAGCTTTAAAACGTGGTGAAAGGGAGATATTTCTTGTTGGCCATTTTGTGTTCAGTTAAAGCCAGCATGAAGGTTCATAACGATGCAGGGAAATTGGTACCAGCTATATACTGTATTTTGCATAATCCATCATGTATTAACAACCATTCAATCTGTGCTCCACGTGGAAGCGGAGTTTAATTTTTTTTATAAACACATTTTATGCATTGATTTATATAAACATGATGACCGGATGAGTGATTTCAAATAAAAGAATTCACCTTGTTTTATTAGTGTAATGAGTTCGTGCTCAAGCTATTTGCAAGCTACACCTAAAGCTATAGATACTAGAAAAATCGTTGCTCTTTTTCTAAAAAAAAGGTATCAATAATGACCTGTGTTGGCTGTCTGGCAACAATATCATCTGCCAAACACTGTTTGTGTATGATGTTTTGGAAAAACTTCACATACACAGACATGTTATTGTCAGGGATGTGGCGTTTGAAGCAGCAGGAGAAGGAACCAAACGCAGACAGTAGAGGAGGCTCAAAGAATTTTCAAGATATATTTAAACTCTTACGTGCGACATAGGTAGGCAGGCAAACAGAAGGATAAGTCCAGGCACGAGAAATCACAGGAACACTAGAACAACAATTTACACAAAGAGCCAGAACACATCCGAACATGAGACATAATACAAAGACAACGACCCGACAGGGAACAAAGGAAAAGGACAGGTGTACATAGGGAAAGGCTAACGAGGAAACTAGGGGCAGGTGCGCAAAGGGGAGCAGGTGAAGACAATCAAGGACAGAGACAGGAGGGCAGGAACACACTGAAAAACAAGAGACAAGACTTCAAAATAAAACCTGAACACAACTAACAGAACCATGACAGTTATGGGAGGTCATTAAATAGTATTTGTCTGTAATGTCTGTCCTATCCTCATGTAGGTTAGTTAGCAGTCAACAGGCTGTGTTTGGAATCACATACTAAAGCACTATTCATACTAAGTATGACGTTAAATTGAGTATGTAGTGCGTTCTAACTGTATAGTATGTGGATTCTGGATTAGTATGAGAAATGACCCGATGTACACTAGACTAGCAAGAAATTCTGAGTATGCGGCGTGAGCTTACTGGACATACTCAGCCGCTCCGAAATGCATTGCGTCTCTTAGCTCTGACCGGTAATGTTGTGATCGATACAGTCATGTGATGCAGTCACTGGTAATGTCATACTTAATTGTTCATTTAGTAGGTACATACTGATTATGAAGAAGGCAGTATATTAATATGCAATTTCGAACACAGCCTTGGTTTCTATTTACACTATATTCACTTTTTTCTCAGTGCCGTTTGCCTGGAATGCTGCTCACAGTACATCAGTCCTAATTGTCCTTTTCCATTCGATGCTTAGTAGCTTACACTCATATGTTCACCACTTCTTCACACAGACCTCAGTCTGCTTTTGCTAAAATGACAGAACACCTAATGATTCTTGTCTGCATGATCCTCTTTAGGCAAGCGCATATACTTTACTTCTAATATCTAAAAGAGTAACTTAACACCCCCTGAAAATCATACTTTTTCAGACCTCCAGTGGTTTAACTTCTCACCTTGCTGCAGTGGTGTACAGCTGTTCTCCAGGAGTCCGTGACGTCACCGGGTGTGGAAACAGGCACGAAACGTTCAACCAGACTCCATGCAAGAGATATTCTTAAAGATGCACTAATCAATATTCTTTGTTATTGAAGGCTCTGAAAACATATTTTCTTAATCAGCCTCTTTCTATTAGCGATGGGTCAGCACAGCTCAAAGTTTGAAGTTACAAAAGAAATTTGTACTTTCAGCGCACCGCAGACATCCATGCAGAGTCGTAACACACCACATACACAACACTGAAGGAATCTCATGCAAAAGCCTTTAAATCCTTATTTCTTTTTGTTGTCTGTCATATTACTGCCTTAACATTAAAACCATGTTTTGAACCCACACTGAAACTGCTGTGACATAACACTTCCTCTGCATTACAACCCTCATTCTGCTAACTCCTTCATAAGGAAGAACTTTCTCACACAAAATGTCATGGCATTGGTGCTAGTGCCTTCCTCGTCCACATCATTATCCCTAAATCTAACAACGATGCATTCTGGGTGCAGTCACGGTTGACCATGCCGTCACATTTTTATGTACTTTTTTACTGATAAAACGGGATTTTCTGGCGAGATATTGTTTTGGCTCTAGATTTTTATATGAACAACATTATTAGTGAATAGTTCTTCATGCACTGTACAGTGCAGTGAAGCATATTATTACTGCACTGTAACTGTATTTTATCTCGTTTTAAAATTTCATTGTATTGATTTTATTCTTATTGTTTTGAATGTCATTCTAATGCTTTTCTTTGCCTATGTAAAGCACTTGCCTGTGTTTGAAATGTGGTGTATAAATAAAGCAGCCTTGCCTTGTCTTTGAGCCCAAGAGAGGATAACCATCTACAGGCTTACACAATATAACAGTATAATGTGTATTGTTGCCCGAATCTCCTCCACCATTTGGCCTGGCAGTCCCATAGCCAGAAATCCTACTCATCTCTCCACGACGCCTTTGCATTTGCAGAAGAGTGTGTTCTCATTTCTCTCTCTGTGCTGTAGGTGTTCCTTCCATCATCTTCCTCCTTAGGTCCTTTTGGAAAGACTTAATCAAATGTTTCACCTTATGTGCACAGTAGTTTATTAAAAAACACTTTATTTATAAAGGAGGATTCGCCCACACAAATCAAATGTTTTTCTTGCATATTTACAATAATCATTGTAATGGGTCATTGCCTGTTAATTGCAACATAGTCCAACGCTTAAGTGGCAAAATCTTGGACAATAGCCATCCCTTTCAGCTACTGCCCTCAGGGAAAAGGTACAGTGCTCCCTATGTAAAGAAAAACATCTACAGAAATGTGTTTGTTCCTGTTGCCAGCATCTTAATCAGTAGGGACGGACACTGTTTGAAGACAGTCTGCTACCTTTAATGTCTTTTTCATGTATCTTCTACTGTGTTTTTATGTTTTAATCTGTCCTGCCTGGATGTGATATGTTGTGTATGTACCATTTCTGGCAATTATTCTGGGGCTGAGAGACAAGCTGCAGGTGCAAGTGTTAGACAGGAGGCTTTAACCTACATGTCTGTGTCAATTAGATGACACAAACTTGTAACTTGTAGCTTGTACGGTCACTGACCTGAGAAAAAATAAATCTAGAAATAGAAAAAAAAAAAAAAAAAAAAGTATGATTGTCACCAACCATGAGTTCAGAGCAACTGAACAGACAAATGAGACATTTTTACAATACAGCACACATTTTGCCGTTTATCATTTTTATTGTGTAGATTTAAATTGGAAATTAACATGTTTGTTATGAGTATCTACAAATTCCTATGGGACTTTTAGACAGGTATAAGTAATACGGGTCACATCTTAACATCAGTAGCGTACAACACATACACTAAAAGTGTAACATCATGTTATAGTTCAGGATGTCAGCTGATCAGTACCAGCTGGCTCTTATGCCACATGCACAACTTTCTCAACTAATTTGGCAGAACCCAATCGGCGGATTGGACAGAACCATCGAAACAACATGAAGGAAAGGCTCGTCTTTGCTGTATCCAGGTAACAGCAGACACTTACTGTGACCAAAATGCAAAGTGTAGCTTGGTTTTAGTCACAGGTTGTTTATTTGTGCTCATGAGCGGCAAAGCCCTCCGATATTAAGACACTTTGGAAGGAATGGGTTGAATAAAAATGGCATGTCACTATATAATCATCATCAACAAGTATAAACCATAATAAAACGTTTTTCTGTGGAAAAGAAGCTAAAATAGTTTTCTTTTGTCTAAAAAAAACCTTAAATATTTTCTTCCTATTCAAGGTGTACTGATGATCCAGTTTCAACGCAGAGTTTGGAAAAATCCAACAAATCTGTGATCCAATGGCCTTGCACAGTAGCTCGCCGCCATTGGTGTGTGTTAATGGATGAGTGAGACACAAACTATAAAGTACTCTGGATGAAAGCACATTTTTTATTTAGCATGCAGTCCATTGAGGACCTCATTTATTATCCTACCTCATTTATTATTTACTGAACAAAGGGTTGACCCCTTACTTCACTATGTAAAAAAAACAAAACAAAAAAAAATAACTGACTCGTATAAACGGACTCAAATAGACACCGACGGTCAGACACACATTCATCTGTCTGTCTGTCTATGATCACTACTACCCCACCCACTCAAACAGGTAGGTGGTGAGTTCTCAGTTTGGCCGTACTGCTGTGTGGGAGCAGCTCCATGTACACTGACACCACTTCTCAGAAAGGTAACGTTTTAAAATCTCTGCCTCACATACTTCCACTACACCTTAAATACACAACCTGTGGTCAGTCATTCTCTCTGCCGTGTTTTCCCCTCATATACATATGCACCCTGTATTTCCTGTCAGTTATCAGAAACACAATGCGGTTTGAATTAAGATCCCAGATAATCCCCTCTTACTGACATCATCTGAGAAATAATATGTATAATTCACTTAAAAATATAAAGGTTTCATCTGTGTTTAGTGTGTTTGACCTACTGTGTTAAAGCTCTACATTGTAATGTGACCTACTATATAAACTCCTTGTTAAGTTACACTGTTTTGGTTGTTATAAACGCAGCCTTAATGACTCACACTGAACACTCAAAAGTTTGAAACCTCTTAGCAGAAGAACGCTGAGGTTCAATTTGAAAATCTTCTAAGAAAAATTGCTTTGCTTTAATTCCTGATTGCAGGCATTTGAACAATAGCCAGTGTTCTCACAACATAAACAAAACTCGTCTATATTAAGAAGTCTCACTGAAAATGTTTCTTTAGCCAATAGAAACTGGATATTCCTCAAATCTTTAATGTTAAGAGCCAGGCTAACACATAGCATGCATTTATATTACTGCTTTACGTAGTAATTCACTAAGATCCTCCACCGCTTTCCTTTTAAATGTTCCTTATGTGCCCCATAAAAGTACCGCCTTCTGATTTTATGTCCCTTAACTGTGGAACACACTTCCTCTGGATATTACAACGGCAAGCACTCTCTTTTTTAAAAGGAAAGTAAAGACCTATCTTTTTAATCTGGCTTTTAATTTGAAGTAATGGTATAGTCTTAGTTTTTAAGTTTTAATCACGGATTTTTATATTATTTTTATCCCTGATGTTTATTTTATTTTATACATTGTATTGTTTTAATTGTTGTCATTTTCAGCAATGCAAAAATTGTATCTATTGTTTTTCTATTTTTGTTTTTACTTTTTGTCTGTGTTGTTTAAATCTCTGGGCTGCATGTTTGTACGGATGGTGCTATATAAATAAAGCTGAGTTGAGTAATTAATTGCCAGTGATGTGGACGTAGAAATACGGACTCTAATTGGGTGGCAGTAAAATACAGAAACTCTCCACCTGAGAAACCATAGAGAGGGTTGTGGAAAGTTTCCTCTCACTTAATTTAAGCAAATCAAATCAAAAGTGCAAAACATACCCGTGGGGTATTTGTGTCTCGCCCTTATATAACTGTAATTTATGTAATATTAATAATATCACATCCATGCAACATGTAAATCACAGCACCGTGACCTAATGTCAGCCAAAAAGCATTACAAAAAGAAAACAATCGCCTTAATGAACAGGCATAGCACCCATAACAGTGCAAAGCAATGTTGCTGCAGCCAGGCCAGAGTCACTCATGCAGTGCAACAGCAACAACGTCGCCACAGGACAGAAATACAGCAATATTACGAGATGAGTACCTACCTGTGCCAATATCATCAGTAAAAATGACAAAATAAAATAAATCCTTAAAAAAAAAAAACTTTTCATGAGTAGAGATAAGTTTGGCATTATTATTGCGACTTTAACTATTAACTGGGCCTAATGCATGATTGTACAACCCTGCAGTCTCACTAATAAACCAATAAGGGATTCTCTTGTTCAAATGTTCGCCACTGAACAGCCACTCTCATTTCAATATTTATTTCTGCATTACAAAATCACGCACAATAAAACTTCCCTTTGACTTTTTTCCTGCACAGTGTTGGTGTCAGCTCACCTTATATAACTCCAAAAGTGCTTTTGCGCTCTGCTGTGACGCTGGTTTGGTCCTTTCATCAGTCAGTGTTTAAGTTTTGCAAAATGTCACTGTTGGATGAGTCGGTCTTTTAGGAGTCATCTTGCTGCGCATCCACGTCTCTTTGATTGCAGTACACGTCGTTTCTGCAGCCCGCGACACATTTTGAAAAAATCCCAAATTAGTTTCTGACTTTAGGGCGTGGCTTGAATCGACTTCACCTTGTGCCGCTGAACCGGAAACAGTAAACTAGCACTGCTCAGTAGACTGTACATTAAAGGGAAAATAGATATGTATCACTGGTGGCAGGGACCAGAAGGGGTGATGTGTAACGCGAGAAAAAAAATGAAATAAAATAAAATAAAATAAAACGTGAAAACATAGCATACTTCAGCCACTTGGCGCGCAGGTGCCGCACCCCCAGCACCTCTACTTCCTACTGGATACCGGACCCAAAGATGGCGCCTATTCAGTCCAATGAGAATTGCTCGCCTGAAATGTGCCATGATGAAGCAGACCAGTAAGGACACAAGGAAATCGGATGTGATATGTTTTTATGACAGGCTGTAGAGAGACTAACTTTGCAATATTAGAAAATATTTTGTCTGACATGGCAAAGGTAAAAACCATGAAATGTGTTATGTGGCGTTAACAATAGGCCTACCTGATATTATTCCAAATATATTTCTACATCTCCAAAGTTACTAAAATATAGAATTTTACTGTCAAACCTGAATTCTCGTGTGGAAAAGTGTGGATTTGCCACACACATTCCTGACACTGACTTCATGGATAGAGCATGCACTGGAGCCAGGGAGAGTTGATGTAGCAATAGATTCAGATATGATAAAAAGTGTTTCACAACATGATCATGTTCGGCTGTTAGGTCTAAAATGACTGTACAAGTGGCACAAATGATTTCTTATGTTGTTTTATGTTTGCCAGTGGTGCCCCCTCCTGGTAAAATCAAGTTCCTGTCAGGGAAGCCAAACTCTGTGGTCCTGAGCTGGGGATGTCTGGAGGGACTGGGAGGGCCCAGGTGGAGCTCCTTTATGAAGGTGGAAGGCTGGTTAGTCATCAAAGACTTGCATAAAAGTGAAATAAACAACCTTCAGCTCGGACAAAAGTATTTCTTCACTGTGGCCACAGAAGACGATTTAAGTGAATGCGTCAAAGCATCTGTTTCCAAATGTATTATTATTCATATTCCTTTCACTGCAGTGTGTTCATATCTTCCACATCAATTCCTTATAACTGTAACAAGTCCAGGGGAAGAGCCGCTAGCAATACACACTGAAGACTGATGTAAGATATTCTCTGATTAAGAGCCAGACACATTATCTCTGTCTCAACAGTGCTGAAGGATCAGCGCAGTGAGCTGGTCTCTACAACTATACACACAGGTGAGAGGTTATACTTATACTTATACTACCGTAAAAATACGGCCAATTGGTTTTTAGATGCTTCAAAAACAGGAAATCTACATTTGTGTAAATCATTTATTTTTGTGTAAATAACCTTTCACGAGGTTGAAGGATGTGGGCAAGAAGCCATTGTGTCATTTTGTGCACACTAACGTGTCTGACATGCCTGCGGTAGAGAGGAAGAAGAGAGGTAATGATCCGGAGGGACACTTAAGATGAAGAGAGACAACATTACTAAGATCTCAGATGTGATGGACTTTGATCCAGACACTTGCAGCAGGACAACCGATGGCTCCTTTCAGCGCTGACTATAGTGAGACGGCGCATGCTTTGAAAAACTGAATCAGTTTCATCAACAAAATGGAATCCAATTAAATAAAGAAAGAAAAAAACAAAGAAATAAAGAAAATATATCTGGTCAATAAAAACTAGTTTATTGTCACTCCAATTCATTTTTTACTTACAATGCATCTGACCTTTTGAACTCTGTACAAATAAAACATTAAGCATGTATAATTGCATAAAATAAACATGTACTCACGAAATTAATTTCCACCTGAATAGGGAAACAGAGGTATGGACATAAACTCGACGTGCACAAATGTGTAGCAGACACCAAAAATCATCCTGTTAGTGTTATTAAATCTTTATCAAAAAGATATTTGACATTAAAAATGACAATATCTGCAAGAATTTGATTTGCCTGCATTGGTTGAATTCTATCAAAAGTGCACAGCTGAAGATAATGCTAAAATAACTGATATGTTATAAATTTATGTGGTAGTTTGTACAATAAAGATGTATATATAATCTCATTTTCTTGCTCTATTATTAACAAAGCACTGACTAATGCTATCTACACTACAATAACATCACACAGTCACAGTCACAACAGTTCAATTCAAGTTTGAATTGAAGATTTTAGATATGGTATTATTGAAAGTGTGATAATAAATCCTCATTCATATTTGTGTTTCACCCAACTTCAGATTCAAGTCAGGTAACGTAGTAAACTGCATATTTAAAGAGTCAGTTCACCCAAATTATGAAAAAAAAAAGAAACCTGAACTCCTAATCTAGTGTTAGGGTTAATCCTAACACATACCAACTCCACTAACTGACCAGATACTACTTGCTGTATGTGAGTTTTTCTAATTTGAGTGAACTGACCCAATAAGTTACTCATGTATTACACTATAATTGTGTTAATTGTGTGTGTGTGTATTGTATCGCTGGTCTCAGTTCAAATATATTCAAATTTAAATTCACTTCTAAAGAGACCACAGCTTTGGTTAAACCATCTCCTTGCTCAGTCATCACGCTATAATCTCTCATTACATCTTAAATACACATTACGTTCATACAACAGGAACACACTGAAGGGATTCTCTTATATTTCAGATACGATAGAAGTAACTGAAAAAAAAAAAATACAGACACCAAGTCAAGACGTCTTTGTACATCAAGGAGAATTAACAAGAGCATTAACAGTGTGCTGTCCGGTCCATGTTGCGTTTAGTGCAGTAGAAAGAGGTTTGGTGAAGAGTCAGCGAGACATCATTCGCACAAACTCTGTGGAAAGAGAAGATATGTTGTTATTGTTGGTAAAAAGACAGTATCACCTTTAACTGTATTCTTTCCTTCCACAAGCTCCTTTTCCTGAACATCCACCCATTAGCTCAATTTCTTACCAGTATTGGTTGCTGCATGCATCCTAAAGGAGATCCTATCGTGCCTGAAATCATTATATTTGCATTGTTTTTCAAGAAAAATCATGCTCTGATACCACCTTCAACAGTTTCTGGTGCCTATCTTTGCAAACCCTTTCCCTTGTTTCTTTTTTTCTTTCTTTACTTCCTTATTGTCTTTTTTTCCCCTTCAGCTTTCTTACCTAAAGAATTAATCGCTCACCTTCAAAGTCCACCTGTCCGTCCCCATTGAGGTCTACGTCTCGCAGGATCTCGTCAATCTCGTGGTGGTTGAGCTGCTCCCCCATTAGCTTCTTCATGGCTTCCCTCAGTTCCCCGAGGCTGATCTGACCATCGCCATCAGAGTCAAACTGGGAAACAAAATGGATGGGGTAGAGAATTTTTTTTTAAATATATAAAAAGAAATGCATTAGAGGTGAAAGTTGGGGAAAGGGGGTCATCTATTCAGGGGACCCCAGAGACAAAATGGCTATAAGTTAGTAAATTGTATTGTAGACCTCTTTGAAGGCGTCCCTCAACTCCTTGACTCCTATCATGTCTGCAGTCTCAGCGAGCATCTTGGGACCCATTAGTTCCACAAAGTCCTCAAAGTCCACTCTGCCGCCACCTAGAGGGGGAGGAAATAAGTACGCACAGAATACAGCGTTAACTGACCTTTTTTGTGTCTTAACAGGCAAGCAAATTAATAACCACATCGATCAGTTAGTGACCAAAGTGATATATGACACTTTCTGCTAGTGCACAGTGCTTAGGGGAGTTACAGGTTGGGGTTTTAATGCTACACAGAGTCCTAAGAGCTCTGCGTTATGGAGATACATTGCGCACTCAGTATCAGCACAAACATGGGGAATGTCCTCGCTACAGCCTGCTGACATCCACGCTCCTGGCCGAAGCTTGGTGACCGATGTGTGCAAGCAGGACTCACAGATCTGCTGGCTGAGTTCGATCAGTTCCATCTCTGTTGGCATGTATCCCATAGTCCTCATGCACTCGCCCAGGTCCTTACAGCTGATGAAGCCATCCTTGTCTTTGTCAAACTCCCTGAATGCCTCACGCAGCTCTGCAGGGAAGACAAGTGTGAGAAAAAGAGTGAACGAGTGAGAGAAATAGAGATATTGCCGTTCTAAGCGTATACTCTGTAGGTCTCACGTTAAAGCCCTCTATGTGTAGAATTTGTATGTGATTATCGCATCTTTCAAATGCATCTGATAGTTACGTTTTTATAGGAAAATTAGAAAATCCTGGTGAAATTTGGTCTGTGTTGCTTTGAGCCTGTTCATTATAGTGGCCCTAAACTGGATCCATGAGTGTGTGTGGAGGTGGGGGTCTGCCACAACGTATTTTCTGATGCTGCCACTGGGAGGAACCAAAGTTGATAAAAATTGGGTGATGTCACTTGAGTCAGCATCTGTTGGGGTAAAGAAGTTTAAAAATGAAACAAATCTGGGGTTATGGAGTAAGAAAGAAGTGAGGTTACCAGACCTCTGCAGCCCCGCTCCTCACCTCTGCTTGAGCCTCGTGGATTGAGGCTATATTAGCTGCTACAGTAACACACCTGAATCTCCAACTGAACTGTTGCCGGTCAAATTGCATTGTGGGTAATGTAAGGTGATGTTAAGGTTTGGACAAGGAAGAAGAATGTGTGGAATAAAAAAGACAATATCTTTGGTTCCGCTGCTGCTCATCTTGAGTCCGACAATGTTATAGGAGTGTAATGCTAAATCGGTGGAGTACTCCTTTAACTGCATTATTACCAAATGGAAAGGATAAACACCTACTGTTAGGGTTTTTCACAACCTGGCAACCCCAAATGTGCTCCTCTGAATGGCTTATAACATTGGTAAACTACGTATTACCCTTAAACCATTATATCTTATAAGCCCTTCAAACCTTATGTGAAAGTGGTACCCTGATTTGTTTTGAACACTGTTCAAAATGTGATTGTCTCCAAAATATGCCAACTAACAAGTCTGTGTTAGTGTGTTTTGAAGTGATCCAAGTAATTTCTTTATTTCACCAAATGTATTGAGTTTCTACATGAAAAAAATCACAAATTTCAGTGAGCTTTTATTGTCAAATCACAAGTTACATTCCTGAGAACGTGGAGTGTGAAAGTGAGAGCCAGACCTGAGGAATATAAGGGAAGGGAGAGTTTAACTGTGCATAAGGTGTGAAGAATAATCTTTTCCTTTGAATAGTAATCCTCCACTTTGAAGTGAAAAATAAATAAATCTCTGCTGGTTCACATAGCTGCCATTCAATGAGAGGACAAAGTCAGGGAAGTGTTTTTAAATGCTGCTCTATACAGTAAAACACAATCTTTCACAGTCAAAAAGAAGGTTTGAGGTTTGAAAGGAAGGCGGTTCAGGAAGAAGACCGAGGGAGCGAGAGATGGAGTGAGGATTTGGGTTTAAGCTCTTGATATCTCTTTACCTTCCATTTCCTCTGGTCGTAGATCTCTGTCCTGCAGTGGTGTGGATAGAAGACAGGACAGACATACTAAGAAATGGACAGCCAGTCAGGTTACACACACACTTTCAATATCATTCTGTGTATCTTGTTCTGTTTCACACGCACAGTCACAATGGCAAAACACGCAGGAAACATTTTAGTGCTTCAGCTTCCAGTGGGTTCCTTCGCTCCTGTGAGGCATTTTTGTTCCGTGTTCAACCGCCTGAGCAGGGATTCTGTTACAGGATTATTTGGTTTTTGATCTGACTGACCCTAATAACCTTTTTAGTTGATCTGCTACACAATTTCGTGTCCAATCTCATTCTGCTCTTGCTGGCAGAGAAGCTTTGAAAGTCTGCTGTGCATATGCTCCACAACAAGCATTCGAAATGTATTACAAAACAAAAAACTTGCAGATGCACAATGACAAATCACGCAGGCTCCCTTAGGCCTCTCGCCTTTCCAAACACACAGAAATAAGGCACACACACACACATCCGTATGCACACATGCAACAAAGCTGATGAAATGGTTTGCACGTTGATCTAAGAAACCCAAAGAAACCCACCCCAGCTTAATATGTAGTGAGTAAATCTGTGAAAATAAAATAAAATGGCACTTTGAGAGATTATTATCATTATTATAACAAAAGGGAGTTAGCGCCATAAATGTCTTAGGAATGAGTAACACTTTAGCTGAGGCCACACACACACAAAAAACAGTTTGGATTGGCTTCAGTGTGTGGTGGCATGGATACAAGGTGATGCCAGGATAAGTTAGCTCGTGACGTATTCTGGGAGGCTGTGACATCGGCAGCAGGAATAATACAGGCCTGGATTAGAGGATGCAGGGGAGAGAACAGTGGCAGGGAGATTACAGCTGTAAATTGTATTACAAATCACGAAGGCTTATCGGTTTTTCCGTTTCTCTATCTGCCGCTGATTTTTTCATCTGCATCTGCACTGCGGTTTGGCCAGCACTTGATTAATGAACATTAACATACTGGCACAGGCTGAACATGCAGCAAACACACACAAGTACCACTTTTGCTAAAATTTGTAACTGTCAGGTTGAGCCAAGTTCTGGCACAGAGGCAGGGAAGCAAATGTCTTCCTTGTTTTTCCCATTTTGTTCAGTTTTCTGCTTTCATTCCCAAACTACTAGTACCACTGATTGCTTTAAAAAACATCCAAAACAACGGCGACCCAGCATCAACAAAAGGTTTTGAAGGGAAAACATGTTGGCACCACAATTTGCTTCAGGAAGGATTCCAATAATTCTGTCATGTAGCAAAAATGAGATGCCACCAACACCGAAGTGAAAAGGGTGTAAATGCAAACTAGAACCTATGTACACTGTGCTCCTGAAGGAGCATTACTTTTAGTTTGCTATTTTAGAGAACAAAGGGGATTATGGGGGATTAATTAGCAGTAAAGGCTATCACTCTCACACTGTCCATCTCATAGACTAATCTGTGTACTCTGTCGAGGAATCCCATCTCTTTCCTCGATCCATGACTTTAAGTAAGATCAGGAAGTTGTCCTGTGAGTTCAGTAGGCTACTGTGATGGCTCAGAATGGATGCTGCTGGGTTACTGGATTGATTTAAGAACGTTCTAACACTGAAAACGTAACAAAAACAAGAGTCTAAAGCCATACGAGCAGCTTTGTGAGGCTGTACTATACAGTAGGCTAGTTAGCAGGTATATCCCTAATGTTTACCATGGTCATCATCTTCATTTAGTGTGTTAGCATGCTAACATTTGCTAATTAGCACTAAACACAAATTTTGACCTGATGATGATTCTGGATGAAAAATATAGTGATCAACCATGTTATTAGCATTCATCCTCTGGGGCCCATGAATGTCTGTACAAAATGGCAAAATCTGACAAAATCGTTAGCAAACAGTTGCTTATCTAGGCTACACATCAGCAGCTACAAAGCAACATTAGCTTTCATTTGGAGTAGTATTTCAATATTCACTCTCTTTTTAGCTCAGTTTTTTTGTCCACTAACTCCCGAGTGAAGTATCTGGCCCTTTAGCTGCTAAATGCTCCAATATTTTCACCAGTATACACACCATAGATCTGACGGAACTGCAGAGTCAGGTGATCATTCCCTTTCACATAGTCATTTGGTCCATTGTTAATATAAAAGCTTTTAGAAAGTCATTTTGAAATAAAGTTGGTAACACCGGTGCGCTGTTCCAAGGGTGCCTCATTGCGTTGGCTTGAAACTATCAACTTTTTTCATTGGAATTATATTTATTCATTCACCAAAAACACATCGAGGTACACAAAATACAGTAAATGAATATAGTGCCTACGCTAATTACATAAAATAGATCATACATTAATTATATTTAGCCCCTGTGTCCAGTCAGTATTGTTACATTTCTCCTCTAGACTCAGCCCAAGGTCTTCCAATAGCTCAGGCGCCTAGAGCACTACACCACCGTCCTAATGGCTCTTTTCAATTAGCGCTGCTAGCTGCACAGTCAGGAAATTACTCTGTTATTGATCTCTGCCATATCCCCCGTCTCTACATAAGACATTAATCTGAAATAAAATGCATGCGTGATATCTCCAGCACTGTAAGGAAGGTAATTTATGACTCTAATAACCATCTAGACAAATTGGCAGGCCAGTTACTCTGTCATTATAGTGCAATCGGTTATATTACCAATTATTCCCTTTTTACTCACCGCTGTGGTGAGTGTGTGAGAGATCCTTTCTATCTTTATCTGTTTTTTATTATTATTATTTCATACCCCCCCCCCCCCNAAAAAAAAGCAAAACAACAAAAAATAACCAAATAACATTCTGCAACAAAGCTTCTAGCACAATCACATACAATCTTATGAAATATGGTGGCATATAGCATTGATGGGGGGTTGACACTCACAGAGTGAAATTCTCATTGGTGGAGATGGGATGGGAAGGCTGTGATGATGTCACACTGAACTGATGGATGGCCTCAACTTCACCTTCCCTTGTGACAGCGAGGTCACTATGAAAATGGATGGATGAAGAGATTTATGGGAGATTTTGGCTTAATTCTGTACTGTGTATGTATGTATGTATGTGTGTGTGTGTGTGTGTGTGTGTGTGTGTGTGTGTGTGTGTGTGTGTGTGTGTGTATGTCATACATACAAGCTGGCTCTGTGCGAAGCCCTGTCTGAGGAAGATACAAGCAGGCCCCACTAAGTTGTGCAGCATGTTACAGTTCTTAACCAGAGCACACAGGGGCTCATCGAACTCCCGCTCGCTCCCTCCTTCTTCCTCGTCATCCGTGTCCACCTCACCTGCACCACCCGCGCCCCCCAGCATGGCGGCAGCCAACGGGGTGCCGCTTCGTTCTACGGCCGACTCCCCCTTAGAGGAGGGGAACCAACCGGATTAGGACCCAGATAAAGTTACGACTTAAATTCCTGGCTAATTCACATGTACATTTTTAAAATATAGATTTATTTATATTGTTTATAAGAAACAAACTTCGTTTTAATGGCTTTTGTGTCCGATAGGAAGTTGTTTAGGAAATTGTCAGATGTATGACTAACTTTCACAAATTATCAGGCTTAGATATGGAAATCCACAGGGCATTATCTTACACATCTTAATCAGTTCAGACTCACCTTGATAAATCTATTTCTCTCAGCTGAAAGCAATTAACTTAATCCTTACCTTCTTCCTTTTACTGTTCTTTTTAGAAGCCTTGTTGATGTTTCCCATCACCCTGCCCTCTTCCTCCTGTCTTCCCCCTCCCTCTCCTCCTCGTGTCCCAACACTTCTCCCCTGTTTCTCTTCCCCTTTCTCTCCCTCTCTGCTCAATTGTCACATAAAAGTCCAAAATCCATACTAAATCCAGTGCATTCCATGGAGTAACACCTTTCACACCCAGTGAGGCGAAGGCAAATGTTTCCACTAGCACCACTACTACTGAAGGCGAAGGCTACAATCCAAGATCCTATTGGTCCAGTGAGAGGCAAGGTAGGCATATGATGTCGCATTAAATCCTAAACTCCTATAGGTTGTTGGAGGCTGTCATGATGAGCGTGTAGTGTGATATTATGGAATAGCAGCAGGGTGCTGGAGAGTGACGGGGTGGGGTGGGAGAGTCGGGTCATATCTGGGCTGAAACAACCTGCTGCTGCCAGACTCTGGCTCTGATTGCACGACTCGATCATTTTCTCTCTCCCTTTCTATCCCTCTCTGCCTCTCTCTCTCTCTCTCTCTCTCAAAAAAACACACTTTTTCCCCCTCATATTTATCACCCCCCTCTCGCCACGAGTGATCCCTTGAATTTGGACCAACTTAATCTAATCCACCCCACCCACCTTCCTCTCCCTGCCTCTCAAACATGTGCTTATGGTCTCAAAATGACTAGTCTGGCAGAACTCTAGAGAGAGGGAGAGAGAGAGAGGGAGAGAAAGGGGGAGGGGATGGTAGAATTATGGATAGAGAATTGGCTGCCTGTTTAATCCCTGGCATTTCAGATTAGAGGGAAAGATTTATGCTGACAGGCCACGGGAGTACGGGCTTGAAGTGGGCGAAATAGAAGAAGAATATTTATATTACTCAGCCCCTTTTAAAGTACAAAGAAAGGGAGAAACAGTGGGACAGATAGAAGTGGAAAGAGAGGGCAATAACCTCAAGAAAGCAATTGTGGAAATTGCATAACACACAATACAGTGAAAGTGAAAAAAAAGATTGATCTCTGTTGGATTACAGGCATACAGGGTTTTACAAATACTGAGGTCACAAATTCAAATTCCCAAGCAGAACCCCACCCCATCCCACCCGAAGACATTTTTCACTAGAATTACTATTTAGAAAAGTAAATCTATCTAACTGTTTAATTATGTATTATGTCCCTACATTATGGTCTGGTGCAGGCATCCAATTCTGGTGCAAAATACTAAATTCCTCTCAATTAATTTGAATTTAGCAGTTACATTTAGTTTGAATCTCTGAACCATCTAATGTAGAAATGTTTGACTAGATCCCAACCAAACTCTATAACATTTTCTGAGTATTTAAGAAAGATCATATTTTATGTAATCATTTAACAATATTTTATGTAAATATTATCTTCCCATGGTCTGGTCAGGTATACTTAATTCTTTTAATCTTAATTTAATACATTTAGTTGTTTGGTTGAAACAGTTACATTTAATTCATTACATCTAAAAATGATAAAATTAGCCATAAAAAACCCAACATGTGTAATATGTATATAAATGCAGACTCTTCTTTATGTTATTAACTACCCTGAACATCTGTTTTGGGCATCTCAACAGTTGAATGGGGCTAACGTTGTCCATTAAAGTTGTTAATCATCCAGTGATAAACTTTAGCAAACACCAGCACTGTTACTGGAAATAATTGTGAATATCTTGAATAATATCTAGAAATTATTTTTTATTTTTCCTTCTACATTGGTCGGGATAACTGTCCTCAATTTTGGAAAGTCTTGACGGAGTAATATAGGCTCTCCGCTAAATTTTATACTGAATGACCTTATATCTTATTTAGAGGACTTAGTCATGTTCTGAGCAAGAGGCCGGGGCAACACCATCCTTATCCCATCCATCCATCCATTTTCTTCTGCTGCGGGGCCGCGTCACAGCAGGCTAAGCAGGGTTGTCTAGATGTCCCTCTCCCCAGCAACACTTTCCAGCTCCTCCTGTGGGATCCTAAGGCCAGATGAAATATATAATCCCTCCAGCGTGTTCTGGGTCTACCTCGGGGTCTCCTACCAGTTGGACGTGCCCAGAAAACCTCCAAGAAGAGGCGCCCAGGAGGCTTCCTGATCAGATGTCTGAACCGTGACATTCCACGTCCCTAAAACCAGTCTGCACCCGAGCCCAATGCGTATCCCTGCCCAAAGTTTCTTCTTAATCAGTAATGAATTGTACGAAAAGAAGAGTCAGTCCAAATTTCTGTTTAATTTGTTTAAAAGTTAGCATATTATCACTATATACTGTATATTTGTCCGATAGTCCTGATACCGTTACACAGCCACTACCTGCTGCGCAAAACATGCCCACCTCCCATAAATGTCTGGTCATACCAGATGCCGCAGGAGGGAAGAACAAACCCATCAATAACAAGTATTTTTTGGATTATGTTTGCAATGGAGCAGCAACAATTTCATCATTATCCAAACCAACAGGTGGTTTGGTGTGAAACCACAAAGAAATTAAGGAAATTTTCTTGTGTTGAGACAGAATTGCACGTTCAAGCCATACACCCAGCTGCCCATCGCGAGTCACGTGACCGTAGCGAGTGGGATGCTACGCTAACTGCTAGCTCCAGAAAGCCTGGTTCAAACTTTGCTTAAAGTTTGGAATTTGCTCAAGCCACAATCACTACTTTTTGATACTCTAGCGCATTTTACTGCTGATACTTATCTTTTATCTAGGCCTAAGTACATTTTTTAAAACGACGAAAGGCTTTCCTCCCTGTAATGTAAATCACTGGTCAGCTGCATTGCAATCACTGCTACGAGAAAGATATTATACAATCATATATACAGTTTCAAATGAATTAAAATTGCAGTTGGGACCAGGCTTTGATACACATGATCTCATGAACTGTAACTTCATACTTCCCTCTAATAATGAGTGTTAAGACTGTGTAGGCTACTATGTGTGTGCGTGTCTGCTGATCTATTTGAGTTTATCTATGTAAACCTACACACCTCACACATCTAATTACTGTAGAGACTGTGTGTTCATGCGGTGGTGTGTATGTGCCAGAGATTAGCGCTGTATGTGTAAGCGCCTGCAGCCCTAATCCTCCGCGGTCAGTTTAGGAGAACTAACAGATTTTTGCCGTCTCTTATCTTTCTATGAGACATCTCACTTCCCTCCAGCTGTTTCCTGAGTTTTCCTTTATATTTTTCTCTGCATATTACAATTTCAATACAGCAGCCTCCTTTTCAGTGCCAATCTCTCCATATCGCTGCTCTCATTCTGATTCCTCTCTTCTGGCTCCATAAATAAACTGGGAAGCTACATGGTCTATACTAAGCTTAAGAAATGAGAATACATAAAACAGATATCTACACACTTTTTAATTTATAGGGTACTTTTGCAGGAATAAAGACTTATCCATGAGCAGCTTTCGGGTACTTCACACCAGTACTTGTACCCCAGGGGGTACGTAGAAAGACTTAATCAATAGTGTTATACATTTGGAAGATGATAGGTGGGAATCGATGAAAGGGTACGTGAGCTCGATTGACAGGCCTGTGGGGGAACCTTAGAACAAAACAGGTTGGGAACTCCTGCTTTACACCACTGTCGATGTATCACCGCAAGAGCGCAGCAAAGCCCAGTTTGTTGCTAATGCAAGGATGAACCTGTGCTCAGCTGTAATACTTATGCACCACCACCAGATGTCAGCCTCATGCCTTGCTATTGAGGACACAAGTCCATCAATTTAGTTACAGAAACATTTGTGGTTTTAGTCAGCACACTAAGCAGAAAGAGAGACGAGAGATACAGCAGGGTGGAGCGGCGAGTGGGGAGATGCTGAATGGGAAAACCTGATTTCAAGCATCGATGGCACAATCACTCAATCTCTACCAGCTCCACAGATATGATTCTCTGCCTGACCCTGCAGTCTGACCTTTCTATGGACTTGAGGGAATTAAATTTCCACTGCAGAATCTATTAAGTAGAGAGTGATGAGATGACTTGCGACAAAGGATTTGAATCCGCAGTGTCTCCGTTATATAATAGTATGTGCCTTAGCCCACTGATCCAGCTGGATCCCCACCAGATTAGCAAATGGAAGCCTCAGTCCTGTAATGGGCTTTTTTCCCTTCATATATTTCACAAACATGCACAGAATGCTTCAGCTTCATGTCATCATGCTTCATTTAACAGCAACAAGGTCTTAGGGTGGTATTAAGTAGAGACATCTTGCACAAATACAAATGGCCACACATGAAAACACATGCACTTTCAGGAAAGCACATGCACAATAGCTAAATCGTTTTTTTCTTGCTGGGTGGAAAAAAAGCACCGACACCCTGCCTCAATCAACAGCCCGGTGTGAACACAAAGCCTTACAGCCATAAAACCCAAAACAGAGCAGTTGGGTGAGAATTCATGCTCTATCCCTCGACAACAGCGAGCACACCAGATGCCTGAAAGACAAAGACAGAAGATAGGCCAACAGAAAATCCAGTGCCGGGGCAGTAAACAACATGATGGACACATTCCAAAAGTCAGGATTTTACATGCCATGCTATGCTAACAGCTTCGGTGTAGGTCAGGTCAAACATTTTGGCTGAGATGGGCTGCGTCCATGTGTATTTGCATGCTGACACGTGCTTGCACATTAACTTACAAACATCTGACAACTTGTAAATCAGTTCATATGAGGCAAACAGGGTGACCTACAAATTAAACTTTGCAGATATTCACTTCAACCAGCCCCCCCAGTTTGGGCAGTTCGGGCGGCCATCATCATATTGTGACAATACACCAATTGCAGCCTGCATAGTATCAGTGTCATCAAACTATCACAGCTTGTACCATGTACAATGTTGTTTCCATCCACAGCAGGCAGCTGTTTTCAGTGAAAAAGCTTCCATAAAACCACTGAAAGCTACCTGCTCAGCACCAAACGGCCAACAAAGTTAGCAACTAGCTATAGAACATAGAGGAGCATTTAGCAAGCTAACAAGACATCATTTTCTCAGGAGTTAGTGGAGACCAAAGTAGAGCTGAAGGGAGAGTGAATATAGGACTTACATTCATCAGGTTGCCAGAAACATGACTCCAAATGAATGGCAATGTTGCTTCCTCTGCTCTGCTTTTATGGCCCACAGCTTTACTGCTTTGGTTTACTCTCATGACTCTTATCAATCCTGTTTCCAGCAGCAGCAGGCAGCTCTTTCCAGCGAATACGCTCTAAAAAACTGTTCACTACCTGCCCAGCACCAAATGGTCGACAGACATATTTAGTGACTAACTGGTGAACATCTGGTATGTAGAAGCTAAAGAGACAAAAAAAATTGGGACTTGCATTTGTATAGAAACACAACTCCAAATGAATGCTACTGTTGCTGTGTAAATAGAAAAGGGATCATATTTCGCCCATATTAGCTTCTCTGCACTGGCTTCCCGTAAAATCCAGA
>LKNJ01004697.1:0-30705 GCA_002120245.1 Maccullochella peelii | reverse complement strand
GATAGAGGAGAAAACTCATCAGCAACATAGAGAGACTACAGTAGTTTGAATCAAGTAAAACTGAATGTTGTTGACATTACACACCATTATGAAGCACAATAGTTACAGATCAATGAGTTTCACATCTGACTTGATTCAACAGCACACTCAGATTCCAATACAGCTTGGAAAAATGTCATGTGCCTGCTCCAAGACAGAAGTTATCATCAACGCTTGATTGCACTAAATCCCAGTCCTAAAAGCATTCAAAGACACATCTTGAACACCTGTATTTATCATGGCATAGACACACATGTACACGTGGCCACACCAGTACTTCCACACATCTACACTGTGTGCACAGAGAGTCTGAAGGAGTGCTGCGAGTTTGACATTGAACACATAATGTCAGTCTGGTGCCAAGAGGCTGCCTGACAAATGTTTCCAGTGCTGAACACATTTTTCCTGTCGCAGAAAAAAATAAAAAAATCTCCCTCTGTGATCAAGAAATCATTTGAAAATGTCCTCTGTGAGATTCACTTCTGGCACATGCACTCATATGTATATTCTAATCACACATCGAGGAGATGGGAGGGGATGATACTTAAGTTGCCAGAGGAGAGAACAAATTGTGAACACAAAATCTGGCGTCTCTTATGCTGAAGGAATTAAAGCATTGGTAAAAAGGGTGAAAATGTATGTGCTAGCTCAGTGTCTGATGATTCATGCCTGGAATATAGCAAAAAAAAAAAAACAGAGAGAGATATCTCTTCCCTCACTTGGATGAATCTGAGCCCCAGTCTGTGGGTGTGCCAACTGGTGATGTAAAGTGCTTTTATCAGCAGTCCAATTCAACCTTCACACACACACACACACACATACCTGGAGGAAACATGGGCAATTCATGCAAGACCTGGGTCCAATTTGCTTACTACTAAACTATAGATTAAACCTAAAATAATCCTAAAGTTACTCTTAAGTTGTTGTTGCCTGTGTTCACCTACGTCAAAAGGTTTTTCTAGGGTCTGAAAAGTTCTTTCAGCACGTCACTAGTGGACAAAATACTCTGAGGAGCCTGAAAACTTTGCCCAGTGTTTTTTTTNCCTTCGCCCTTCTTCTTACACAATACAAATGCAAATGAGTTTTCTCACTGACGTAAAGCCAGGACCCAACTAAAGGAACCAACTGTATGCTGAGTCACTGGAGGGACCACAATGTGTGCAGTACTAGTCCAAACAAATGTCCTGCAAAGCCTTTAATGCTCGTTGTACTTTATGAGAAATGAAGTCCGGCTGGCAAAGATGCAAACGCAAAAAGGACATTTGCCAGAGCTCAGGAACAGGAATAGAAAAGGCCTGATGAATGAACAGACAGATTTAGTTTCTCTTTATGGCCATGAAAGAAAATGTTCTAAATGTCTATAGTTGTCTTCATTTTATTCTCAGATATCATTTGTAAAAGACAACTTTTTAAAAGGTTAAACTGGGTAAATTTGGTTAAAATATTATCGAGTGTCAGAGTTATTACTTTGAAATCCAACACCTCATCACTTTATTAAAAGACACACTGTGTAATAGATAATGTATAACAAATGATCAAGTAAAGTATTTGCACTTGTTAAAGAAAGATCCTCAAAACAAAACTACAAAAAGCGCATTAAAACTAAATGCAATTGGTTAGAATAGCTGCCATCTCATTATAAAACTTCTACTTGGCGGAGCAGCTTTGCATACGGTCAAAGACAGCTTTGTGATGCTTTATGGAGTGATATAAAATATGTGGTGAGCCGCACATATAAAGATAAGCCTTTGTGTGGGAGCCTTGCAGCTTCTGTGGTTAAGAGTTTAGATAGCGTGATAACTGTGATAATTATGGCCATGGTGTGTAGCCTACCGAAACGTCAAAAAATAAGAAATTCCTGCAAGAAGAACAAATAGTCTTAAGATAGTGTTTTATATGATAGTAAACGCTAAAAAAAAGTGTGACGATAGGGTAGAGAGCCTCAACTCTGCCTGAGAGACCAACAGTCCGTCCTGAAAAGACAATACAACACGTACACATGTTTTATACACAGACAGGGTATGACACATGCTCAGGCACAGGCAGGAGCAGAAGACAAAGACATATTTGTTCCTATCAGATTACAGATTGGGGGGGGCTGGCTGAGTTCGAGACTCTTCCCATGAGCCTCTGCTCTCTCCTACAGTCGGCTGTGACTCCATTCACCCGACATCTACTTTATCTGTCCACATCTACTCATTTAATTTACTGAACGTTATTACAGCCATCGCTTATCTTTTTTGTTACTCAACAACATACCTCAACATTAATGAAACCCATTAGTAATGTGAAACTGCAGGAAGAGAATTATTTAGATTGATTAATTGTTATTAATCTGTTGGAACAAAGTATGCTGTACTTTGGTTTGATTTATGAAACGTGTGAACTACTTTGGAGCACAGCTGATTTATCACACATGACAGCTGGGCAGTCTCGATTGTGAGACCATCTCTCGTGTAATTAAAATCTTCCTCGTGCTTTTTTCTGAGTTTTCAGAAGGAGTTCAGTGAGGCCTGTTGCTTTGCCCAAGATCAAAGTGGGTGTCTCTGCCTAACAATGTGCTCTGCTGTTAGACATTTTACACTGCATGTTTCAGGGTTTTAGCAAGTTATCCTGAGAGCAGCAGAGGTCTCTACTTTTTGACTTCAGAGAGTCTAAACTACAAAAATCTATCCATGCAAACGGTTTTTGGTTTTATTTGTCCAGATTTTGAGTCAGGGTTGTGGATATAAATATAATCCTCTATCACAGTATGTGTAATCTTGTATTGCAATATTGATACACGTTGTGATATAGTATAGTAAAATAATCACATATGAATGTCTATGTCTAGCTAAAACTAATTCAATAAATTGTTGCCTAACGTATTAAGGTACTTAATGACAATGGTGCAAAAATCAGAGCCAGAAGGCGATTAGCTTAGCTTAGCATAAAGGCTGGAAGCAGGGGGGAAACAGTTAGCCTAGCTCTGTCCAAAGATCAAAAACATGCCTGCCTGTCTAAAGCACTGTATCTCATTTGTATAATCCATACACAAACAGAAATGTAAAGACGACAACATGTGGTTTTAAGCAGAGTTATGTGCTGTAACCATTTCTTGGCGACCAGCGTCCAGGTGCAGTGACTAATGGCAACCTCGAGGTGACACCAAGAATCCACAAGTCACTGCACCCCGACACTGGTCGCCAAGGAACAGTTTGAACGAGATAAAACATGTTAATTACTGCGCTTTAGAGGTGTTTAGAGAGTTTTATCTAGTCCTTTTATCTAGTCTTTATGCTAGGCTAAGCTAATCACCTCCCAGCTGTAGCTCCATACATAGACATTTAAGTGGTATCAGTCCTCTCATCTTGGCCAGAGAGCAACTGTTCACATTTCCCTAAATGTTGAACAAATTGCTAGAAATCACTAGGAGAGAAAATATGGGGGTTGTTTTTGTAATTTGGTTGATCCAACCATTTGACGCGCAAGTTCTACGTCTCCATTCAAAGCGGTAGGTCATAAAGTCTCTCTCTTGAATGTTCCCTCTAGAACATTCCCAGACGAGTCAACAAACACCTTCTTGAACCTTCTGTGATCTTTCTATAGATACCACCTAGACGCTCCATGAGCCTCCTCAACTTTCTTCTGTTCATAAACATGAGCAAGTCATATATACAGTATGCTCACACAGACGCAGAACTCACATGCAAGCCTAATTTTTCCACCAAGTTCACACACACAGAGAAGCAGGCGCCATCGCAACATGATCCAGCCGAGTGTCTCCGTCTCCTTGGCAGACGGGCAGCATGCAGCCCAGCAGCCCAGCACCCCGAGCAGAGGACGCGCACATGTTGTCCCCACAGACTGCGTTCAGCCACAGACGTCGCTCAAAAACCTCACTGAAACATCAGAGACAGGATTGTGTTTCACAGGATTACAACTGGATTTGATTCCTAATAAAATTCTTCCACAGTAGTCGAATTACAGATGCTATGGGAAGATTGTAAAAAAAGTTTTTAGTTTTGATTTTGAGACTATAAATACACATCGTTTCTGTATTTATTAAGGCTGATGTAGACAGAGGGGAGAAAGATCTGACAGTTTTGATCCGAGACTATAAATACACTTTATTTCACACATCACAAATTTCATATAATCATGAGTGTGTGTAAAATTGCATCGTGCAAATAGGAAACTGCCAAAATCGACCTTTTACCCTCATCATGCCAAATGATTGACAATAAATAAATAAACAAATAAAAAAATCTATCTGTCGGCTTCACTACAGAGCTATTTGTCTCCTGCCGCTTCAAAAGCAGCCAAAGCTGTTCAAGATCCTGACTGATAACTCTGTGACGTGACATGTCGGTGAATACTGTAGTAAAAGGGAGCGGAGATACTCGTCGGCCTCACCGCTTCCTTGTTTTCTCTGCACCACTGCACAGAGAGTGTCAACATGTGTGAGCACACATGTTAAAGGGTGTTCTTTTCGTGCAGAGGCGTTTTAATGCTCTGGATCATTTTTCTGTGGCGACCAATGCAACTCGTGTCAATGACTCAGCAACCTGTAAATCACCTGTGTGTGTGTGTGTGTACATTTCATCTGTGTGTGATGAAATAAACTGGGAAACATAGGTAGGCATTAATGTCTGTGAGGGTTCATTTCCCTGTAACTTAGCATCACAGATTGTTGTTAAGTTACAGGGCAATTGTAAGGGTAAAACAAATGTTACATGTCAGCGCTACCAGGTAACTCACAAGTAACTGATAAGGCCACTTTCTATTCAGTTACTGTAAGCTGTATTTCAAAATGCCATTGCAAAAACAGACTCATTCTCTCGTTGGCTAAAATAAGCTTCACACAAGTGTTTCAGATCTTCCATTTAAGACCTTGACTATGTCTGGTTCATGCATTACTTGAACACAGATATGACAAATTACCTGCAATCAAAATACCATTAATAACTGTGAAACTACTTCGTTTGCAGCCAAAATTCCTGGGTGAGTTGAGGATGTTTGCAGGATCTCTACTAGTCTCTGAAACAAAGCAGGAAGATTAGCACCTCTGTCTGAAGACTGCCTGAACAAAAACAAACCAAACAAAAATATTATCTTTGTCTGGCTGGGTCTTTTTCTTGCTGCAGCCTCATTAATACATGGACAGTCTAATGCTGCCTGGAATCTAAGAACAGAGAAGCAGGAACCAAGAGTCACGTACACAGATGTGCTGAGAGTGTCATGCGGTGAAATAAGACCCACAACCTTTACGGCTGCAACTAATGATGTTTCTTGATCATTCTATGTATTGTTTTCAGTTTCCCGGTGCATACGTTGTAATATTCAACAGTCACAACTATCATAAAGGACTAGGAAAACAAATATTCAAATTTCAGAAATAGGAACAGGTGTTTTTTAAAAAAACGAGATACATTAATCAATTTCCAAAATTTGATAGATTTTCTGTCAGCTCTTATGGCCTTTGTAACATCCTTTTAATCTCTTAACCCAATGTCAATTAAAAAAATGTATTGGATTTAAAACAGAAATCCCTTCAAAAACACACAAAAAAGAAGCCACCCTCTATCAAAATCAGCCTTTAAAGACGGGTTTTCTTTTTGTGTAAAATATTCATAAATAATTTCCTTCACCACTCACTGCGCTCTACAACAGGTAAACATTAGCCAAAAGCCACTGGTGTCATTACCACCGTATATCACCACTCGTGTCATCTTTACCACCAGCATAAGAATCTCCGAAATGCATGACATGAAAAACTGGATATCCTGACCACGGCTATAACGTGTTACCATCACCGGGGGGGATAAGAGAAGGAAAAGCAGGAAGTGCCAATGAGATCTTTGTTGGTATGGTTTGAGTGTAAGGTTTCAGTCAGGTGGCAAAGGGGCGAGGAGTGAGGTCTCGTCCCCACCCCACACTCGTCACCCCTCCCTCATAAGTGTGTCACTCCTTCAACTCATCACTGCCAGGAAGAGACCAACAATGTACTGAAACAGACAGGAAACGGTGTCCGTGACATTTAGGTACATTTTTTACCCCACGTGAGGTTTAGTGCCTTGCCGCTTTTGTTACGTTACTTTTGTTCATTTTGACATTTCAAAAGAAAATCAAAGCATTATGCTCAGTTGATGCTATGTTTTAGGCCCAAATGCCTTGAACATAATGCCAGTCGGTGTTTATTCAAAGTTGCATAAAGACCCTGAATTTGAGCCTTTTTTCAGTATCCAATCTGAAGAAATTAACTGTTAAGTGACAAGTTTTCAAAACGGCTGCAGTTTGTTTTTCTTCATGCAACATAACTCCATGCAGTATACAGTATCTGCAATAGACTAAAGCAGTCACCCCTGCAGCAAAGAACAGGCAAGTCTTTTCACCTAATGTCAGTTAAATCCACTTGTTTCAGCCCTACCCTCCTGGTCACATGACAATGTCCATCTTCCATCTGACAGACAGCCACTAATTTGGTGAAAGGAGCATCCATCATGTTATGAAACCCTGCTCTGCTGCCCTGAGAAGAAGCTTGGAAATCCTCAGTAATGAGTGGGGGCCAAAAACAACTGGGAAAGAAACAGACACGACTCACTGCCCTTATAAAGACAACGGGCGAAAACAGGGTAGGGTTCAATGTGTAACACCTATACAGTACTCACATACAGGCATGAGTGATATATGCATAGACGCATATCGCCTTAATGTGGGCTGGGGGCCAGTTCTAACACTGCAGCCCTCAGGGGTCTTTAGACAGGACTCATACAGCGACCAGATCTTTACCAAGGGGCCACCGCAGGGCAGCAGGGTATAACTGTTTCTCACACCAGCATTTCTCAGCCAGTTAAAAATGACTCCTGCCAACACACACACACACACACACACACAGAATGTGACCACGGTCCCAAGTGGTTTCTTTTGAATGTAAGAGGTCGTTGATTACCAAGAGACGCAGAGGGCACGGCAGGTCAGGGTGCTCTCAGGTGTCAGTTCTACCCCTCTAGTCACTCACAGAAACACACACACACTAGCAGTGTCACTACCACCATTCTTCAACTGCACCATCTGAAGTTAAGTGATCAATAGTTAAGATTTTTACGACAACTTTATGTGTCCAAGTTCTGGCTTTCAGTTAGGCACAAAATCTCAAAGGCATGAGGATGGATAGATGGATATGCGTGCACAGAAACTAAAATCCAAATAAAACTACAAATATCAAAAATGTTTGCTTTTCGCTTCAAATGATCGAAATGCCACTAAGGATCTGTGTGTGTTTCTGATGACGTGTCACTATGTTAAAAATGCCAATTTGGCTCTCTCCTCCGATGACTAACAGCTTAATATTAAAAATGATTTGACATTTAGGAGAGCTACAATGCCTGACCCACTGCCACCAGCTGTTACTCGATGTTAGCTTTGCAAACTAAATATTTACTTGTACGTGCCGATCCACTTTCAGAGCTGACAGGCAACTATTCCTGTGTCAACACCAGAAACATTTACAAGCGGTTTGGTTTAGCTAACCTGATGATCAAAAAACAAACAAACATGAGTAATCCCGTAATAGTGGCCAAATATCCACAATATGAGAACTGCAGCATGAGAACTAATCAAATTCAGAAACTGTTTTCAGATGTTGTTTTTTCATTTTCCTTCCTCCTGAGGTATTTTTAAAGGCCTTAAGAGGTCAAATCATTCAGTATTTCACAAGAAAAGGGCTACATTTAGATAAAAGTCAGTAAAACCATACATCATTTTGTGTAACAAATATTTTTTAGCTTTCTTATCCCTTTAATCATTTGATTTTACTTCATGTTTTCATGTTGTAAGCCCCTACTTAAACCTAAAAGGGGACCTTTTGTTGTCATGTGTCCTCCACGCCTTGACACCCAAAATTAAAAATGTACATCCACAAAGCTCACCTCCACACTCTCGTTGACCTCTATTCCCCCGTCGTTGTCGTCATCCAGCTGTTTGTGGATGTGCCGCAGCGCCTCAAGACTGAAGCGGTCAGCCTCGCCCATGCATGGCGGCACCACTATAAGACAGGGGTCTGCAGGGGACAAAGAAGGTTAAGAAGCAGCCAGAAGAAATTTACACACTGATCACATGTCCAGTTACTACGTGTCGGGAGAAAACAGATTAGCAATTAGCATACTTCCTCGTTTTCATGTCACTTTTAGTTACAGTAGTGAATATAAACTTTTGTGTGGATTTACTGTTAGCAAACAGTAGCTTCCAGGTGAAGGCTGCATCTGCAGAGTTCAGACCAGCCAACTTAAAACGAGCTTTAGCACAGATGCTAAATCAAAAACACCATGACGTCCTAGGAATTACTGGTATGTGATTCATTGAAAACTGCTACTACTTGGCACACAGGAGACGACACGTGATGCAAACTGGGCATTACATTCCAAACAAAACAATCACAGACACATCTATTGTAGTAAAATGAGGTTGTGTTTGCAAAGATAGTCCATGTTTTGTTTTATAAATACATTTGATGACTCAAGAAAAGAGTAAGCCGACATGTTCAAATCTTTGTTTTACTGTACAGAGCTGCAGAGATTAGTCGACAAAAAATCAATTCATCATTTAAGTTTTTTTTTCCAGCAAAAAGGCCAAATATTTGACGGTTCCAGGCTCTCAAATGGGAGAATTTGCTGCTTTATAATAAAGCAATGATTTTATTATTTATAATAAAATAATGATCTTTGGATTTTGGGCTGCCTGTCTGAAAAAGCAAGACATTTGATGTCATTACCTTGGGCTGTAGGAAGTTGATGCGTATTTTTCACCGTTTTCTGGTGTTTTACAAATGAAACTATTAATCAATGAATTGAGAAAATAACCTGCAGATGAATCAATAATGCAAACAATCATTAGTAGCAGTCTTATTGCAATTCGTTCAATAGAAATTGGTGCCAGGTGTGTTGAGTGACAGACTCACTTTAGGCTGCAGCTTTAAAATGATTCGCTGACAGGTTACAAAACAGCAGCAGCACATAGAACATTTTTGCATAATTGTGAAGAGGTGATAATGCTATGACACACAGCTGGGGTGATACAGTCCTAAAAATATGAAGATTTTCCTCCTGTGGGCACCCTTACGGGCAGTTTGTGCCGACCTGTCTCCATCCGCCTCCACGAGGGTGACCACAGCTGTCCTCCAGACATTTATTAAAATGCATGTCACAACTTACTTGTGTGATTTGGAGTAAGGCCAAATAATGAAATGTGTTTGGAAACACACAAATTGTTCCTGCTGGACTCTCGTGTGTGCTGCTGTCATTCCCGCAGCGTCCCCAGGCATCCCCTACTTGTTTCTATTCAGTCCCCCTCCCGTCCCACTGGAGAAATGAGCCCATTACTTCCAGCCTTCCGAGCGACGGACAGTTTGAGCTGGCCAGGTGCCAAACTGTTTCAGTGGAGCCACAAAACACACACACAACCACAGGAACAGTGGCTCACACACAAACACACACATATGCAGATACATACAAGCACAAAACCACATTTTGAGAAGATTTAAGTCACAATCCTAAATACACCACTCCATAAACTGGACACAAAATGACAGAAATAATTATTTTAACATTAACTGCTAGTTTAATGTCAGTATAAGTAATGCCAAGGCCTTGTCCACGCCCAACAAATAATAAATGATGCTCCCTGTTTGGCAACAGTTTCAGACCAAACACAAAACCACGCAGCAGCCAAGGGAGACACAACAACACCCAGACAACACATGTATCAGGCTTTTAGTTGCTGATGCCAATGAGTAGTGTATCAAGAGGAGCCATCTATACGATAGAAAAGCCACCAGAAAACTGCATAAATGCAGACAAGAAAATTGTGTTATAGTGTCCAGAATGTCCATTCTTTGCGAATATCACTAAACACATGGCATAACTACTTTTTCTACACTTCCCTTTTTTTTGCTCCATACTTTTCTGAATGCTCAAAAAGAAAAAAACATCATGCTATTGATGAATTCAAAAGTTTGACATTTTGAGGAAATACACTTTTTCGCTTTCATGCCGAGAGTTATATAAGAAGATTGATGTCTATACAGTAAATATGAAGCTGGAGCCAGCAGCCGGTTAGCTTAGCATAAAGACTGGAAACAGGGGGAAACAGCTAGCCTGGCTCTGTCCAAAGGTAAAAAAAGGCCACCAGCTTTCTAATTAACACATTATATTTCATTTGTTCAATGCATGCAAAAACCAAAGTGTAAAAACGAAAGTTATGGGGTACAGAGCCAGGCTAGCTGTATACCCGTTTCCAGTCTTTATGCTAAGCTAGGTTAATCACTTCCTGGTCCTAGCTCCATACTTGACACACAGACAAAAATGTGATATCAATCTTACATTCATACATTCACTGCTCTCAATTACTGCAAAAAAAGTTTTTAACTATAACTAACTATAATTATTTTGGATGCGTGTAAAAACTGTATGCATAAGCATGTACAGTGTAGTGTATAGGCCATGATGTGGAATTTTCTGTGGGTTTTTGATGTAGGATCTGTTTACTGAAACAAGACTTGACACGTTAGTTATAGAGTTGCCACTTGGCAATCCACAGAAGAAGCCAAAGGAGACATTTGATTGGACGTATGCCAGGGCTAAATTTAGCATAGAGAGGACACTGGGGCGGATGTCCAGGTCAAATGAAGAAACCAGCATTGGCCTCAGGGCGATACAGTACCAGAGGTTGGATAACACAGAGGTCATTTGGTTTTGTGTAAACAGACTCAGTAGGTTGGCTGGAGAGAGTGAAACCACAGTGGCTTTTAAATCTCCACCTGTTAACATGGTGATGTTGTAGCACTGGACTAAATATTTTACTTGTGTTTTGACTAAGCTGCTGCAATTACAAAATCACCAGCTACTTCCTAGTATGACAACACAGCGCGCACCAATCAAGAACTGGCCTGTTTGACCTCTACCAAACTGTCTGGTATATAAGTGCACATACAGTAATTCCTCTAAACACTGTGCACTACAAAAATAGTGAAACATTGACGGACAAAATAACCACAACACACTGCAAAAACCCTCTTAGCACTTCAAATTTCAGCTTACCTCTTTAAGATAACCACACTAGATGAAAATATAGCGTATCTATCAGTGACAGGAAAGACTATCAACACAACAGGGTTCTTTCAGAGCCTTACTTCAACAGTGTGTCTCCAGTCAAAGAGCATCTGATGATTGAGAACGAGTTACATATTGCATTTGCGTAGCTCGCCAGTGCAGTTTACATAGCCTGTTTTTTGCATAGCATGCATATCTATTTGGCTGTTTGGTAATTTAAATAGGCACAAAACTCAAATACTTTACTTGTGTTTTTACATACACACACACACACACACAGACGGCAGCATATCCTATTGTGAATCCCTGTTTTGCAGAGACATCAGAATTGATAACAGCATAGTTTTATAAACAACTTTCTATGAGGATCTTTTTTTTTTTTTTTTTACTGTCATTTCTTTCTATACTGGTGGCCTAATTCTGTTCTGCATGTGTGCAAGAACCCTTCATGAACTGACTCATCTTCTGAAGCTCATAGAGGAAAAGATAAAACAACTTTTTTTTTAAAAATAAAACACTCATTTGCTGACAGTATTTAGGCTGGGCCACGCAGTGTGCAATTCAGAAATATGACAGCACACGCCTATCCTTCCCTGGTGTCCAATTTTTGAGTATGTTTAACATGTTTAGGGACAGTTGCGAGCACTACAATGAGGAACCATGGGACAGGAAGTGACCGTCGGTGACCCCGAGCATTCCAGGGGGACGCACGCCAAATCAAAACAGCCGGGAGAAGCAGTCCCAAAAGATGACAAAATTGGAAAGCGCTGGGTTATTTTTAACCCGTCAGGCTCCCAGTTGTCAGGATGTAAAAGCCCAACAATGGCAGAGGTCTCCCTTGCTCAAACACACACACAAGCAGATGTTAAGTACACACACACACGCAGCAGGCAAACACAAGCAGGAAAGCAGTTGTACCGTAATTCACTTTGCCGTAACTCACAAATGTGTGCAAGCTGTCACAGAGGGCGGCAGGTCTGGTTCAAAAGAATCTGATAACAAAAGCATTTAGCTGTCAGCTGCTTCCTTTAAAGTGAATCCCAACACTTCAAAATAGTTTGGGGTTTTTTTTGCACAATATACACGTCATTAAGAAGGTTCTGTCTTTATTTTCACAGAGAGCTGTTAAAAGTAGCTGACAGGAGAAGCAGACAGGGAGGATTGTATGTCTGATGTCTTTACAGCGACATTTTGGGGACTTCCTTGAACCCAATCCCTTGAGACGTGCAGACGACATGTTTATACAACTGAATAGATGCAGCAGACCTAGCTCTCTAACCCCACTGCATTCTGGGTGTGCGGTCCGCTCAAATGTTAGAGAATAACGTCTTCACAAAGCGTCGGATAAACATTTTCTCGCACATGCTTAATGTGGTAATATGACAGAAGTGACAGCATAACAGGAGTAGACTCAGATCAGTGGTATGACAGAACAGTATTTTCTATTTATGCAACTGGTCCATAAAAACATCCACAGAATAATTATTGTTTAAGTATTTTATTCATAAGAAACATACTGCAATAAACTTAAAAGGATGAGTTTGGTGATTGTCAACAAATCTACGAAAAAAAAACAACCCAGCAATGAAATGATGCAACTAACAAGTATTTTCTGTGCAGCCAAAGCCTGATATATCTTATTGCTCTGTGCCACAGAGCTCCATTGTTGTTCAAAAACCATCAGAAACACATAAAAGCCACACTGTTACATTGGGTGACATGTTCCTTCAATACAATGAACACAAACTGTAGTATATTGTCGAGTCGATGCCACATACACCGCCCTGCTTCTGTAAATACTTAAAGTAAAGCACCAAATGTGTATCAATCCGCAGCTGTAAATAGTTCCCAACAAATGCAATACCTACTACGGTTTGAGTAACATTTGCTAAAAACTACAGTGCCCAGCTGTCTTCGGAAAGTAGCCTTTTTTTAAATAAAAAATATGTATTTGTGACCCATTTTGAAAGATTTACATCTTCTTTAGGTACAAATATGCTTGTGACTGAGTGCCACAGGCAGTGTAGGAAAGATTTGACAGTAAAAATATCAAGACTTAAGACAGAATGTACAAAATAAGATAAGGAGACTGTCTAGCCGAGATTCTCTGCACTTTCATGGATCATTTTGCCTGATGGACTTTGAACAGCAAGAGATAAGTGACATAACTGAAATGCACCTTTCTCTTTTCACAAGAAATACACTAAAGATTCTGGACATATTTCACATATATGTCTCTATTTTCAACCATCAAACATTGAAGTTTTGGAATTTATGCAGAACATTAAAATCAAAATAGCTGGAGCTGCTTGGTCCCACAGAAGAAAAAGAAGCAGATAACTGGGCACAGAGCTCCAGCCATAGAGGCTCCGTGTCAGCCTCCCGCAGCCCACAGAGTGAGCTCTCCACCTGGGAGGAGAAGGAGGTACATCCCCTCTCCCTCACTTCAAACCCAATCTTGGATGAGGAGCCAGATCCAGTGTAAGAGTATCAGGGCGTTGGGTGTGGGCAGAGGCGATGTGGAATTAAGATATGATGGGCTTGACATGCGACTCTGGGGAGCCGAGGGAGCCAAAGTGGCCTCTTCTTACCCATAAACTGTTCGAGATTTCTCCGTGTCCTCAGCTATTTCCTTCTCTCTCTCTCTCTCTCTCCCTCTCCCCCTCTCTCTCTCTCCCCCTCTCTCCCCCTCTCTCTCTCGAGTACAGACACAGTAGACATATCAAAAGACACCAAAGTAGCACACCATGCACACACACACAGCACCTATTCATACACACTCAAGTGTCTAAGACAGTGCTGAATGGCAGTGCAGGTGGCAGCAGAGTCAACAAGCAGACCAGGATGAAGTAATGCGGAAGCAGAATAGAGAACATGTCAGCAAACACGCCACTTGCTGAAACAGATGAGTGATCTCACTTGCACACAGAGGAGTTTCACCTCTTCAAATTTCAGCCTCAAGACAGTGACCACATCTCAGATACTCTGACATAAGCTGTTAGAAGCCGGCGGGGTCAAGCAGTATTTGTTTCTGCGATAGAAGCCTAATTAGGTCAGGTTTAGCCTTGTACATTAATTAAATACAAATCAGATTCTTAAGGTCATATGTAAAGCATACAACCTTATATATACACAGTATCAGTAGCCTTAAAGCTTCACTTTTAGACTGCAAGAATTTGACATGATACTAAGCCCCCCACCCACTTTCACACAATGCTCCAATCACAGCCGAGCAACAACTTTCCTAGGCAGTGTCCGAAATCACTCCCTATTTGCAAATATAGTTCACTTTTACATTTACTTACTTATTTAATTTCAGCTATTTTATTTAAGTGTCCGAATTCTGTCTTACTCCTGTTCCAACAACATGGAACGGGTTCCGTTCCTGTTCACGCACCTAATTTTGAACCGTTCGGAGCATTTCGTCAAAAATAAATTGGTTCGGAACCCAAAAAGTTGGTTCCCAGCTGGAACCAACAAAATAGCGTGTTTTCCTCGACCTGAAGTGTGACGACAATAGTGGGCAGGTTGGAAAGAGAGGATGGAGAAGGCAGCAATGGTCTACGGTTTACTATGGTAATAGTCTTCTCCGTCTTCTTATCATTAATAGTTGGTCCAGGCTTGTTTTTTGGATAAAAACCAAATATCTGTAACAACAGAACAAAAGCTTGCAGGTAATCAATGATCCGCAAACTTGCTATTACTGTTTACTTCCATTGTGCATTATGCAACGCCCTCCGTTGATGATGCATCCTTAATTACAATGGTTCTGCCTAAAACGGGTGGAAATGTGGGCTGGTTCACCAAATAGCACCAAGCCTCCAAGAATCCTGAACGGAACCGTTTCAACAACCAGAGCTGATTTGTCAAGAATCTGTTCAATACAACTCAATGTCAGATCAACATAAAAACCTAATTAGCACCTAAAAATATATTGTCATAAAATGAATATTTAGATGACATTTACTGCAGCTTCCTCAGCTAGTTACCAATTAGCTAGCATTAGCTTGCAAGTGAAGCCTAGTATTAGTTGATTACAGGGAGACTCACTTTCACCTTTAAGTATCCTGGGAAAAACCTTTTGTTTTTCCATTATGTGACACACAAGATGCCAGACTGTAATAAAAAAAATTTTAAAAATCCTACTTAACTCAAATAAAATTTGAGATTTTCTAAGATCAGCCAAACTGGCCAACAATATTTCTGGTGTAGTTCTATTACTGTCTGCATTAACGTATGTCTCGGCAGTATTAACCTATTCAGTCAATTAACAATAAAGGTCAGTTGGACACAGATAGGAGAATACTATTTGATCTGCTGCTGCTGGAGTCTTGCTCAGGGACACTTCAGCATTGCAGACACTTGGCCTTGAACCTTTTTTTCTTCCGGTCTCATTATTCACATACATGACCCGTCTGCCCTCTGATGTAACAACAGCGGCCAACAGTTGAGGCGACCTCCTGCTTGCATGTCACTCAGCTCTCCACACAGGAAGGTGCACCCAGTGGTGACCCTTTCTCCAAACAGTACATTACCACACTGTGTCAGCAGTTCATTAGATCCACAGGCACCGTGCCAAACTCTTATCAGCTTTCACACATTTATGATGTATGCACTTACCACACGGATGATGAGTGGGTTAAGTATATTCTGATAAATTCCTGCATTTTATTGATGGCTTCAGCAGCCATGAGTTAGTCGAGCTTTACTCCAGGGGCACATGTGTGACACTGTCTTGTGATCACTTAAAAGTCACGTGTCTGTGTGTCTCGTGAATAAAGCTGAAATAAATCCCATTTGCAATACGTTCAATACACCAATTAGATGCTCCAAATTGTCTGAAAGTTGGGGGGAAGGGGGGAGGAATGTGATGTCAATGTGTGCCAGACATGTCCCCTGTAACCAGTGCCCATATGGCAGTGTCATAAGTCAAGCTGACGGGTCAGTATTAAAGGCAAGTAAATAAAGCTTCTGGAGAGTCTACCATTTCAGCTCATCAGCAGCCATTAATAAGACACAAATATCATTAGCCGCCTACGAATGCCACCAGCTAGTGCAGACGGTTGGAGAGAGAGAGAGTGAGCAAGAAGAGGGGTAGTTAGTTGAAGAGGAAGAAACAAGACACAGAAAGTGTTACTCTCAGTTTGCACAAGCTGTTAAAATGGACGCGTCATGAGCGTACATTTAAAAAACTGAGCTCTTTCACTTAGTCAACGGAGTGACTTTATAATAAAAGCTCATGGTGGTCTTAATGAAGTTGGCCAGCAGGAGGGAAAGGATCTGACAGCAAACGTCTCCATCCAAGTGATTCTCCGTCTTAATGCAAAAAGAAAGCATTATTTACATGCCAGGCATTGGGGTTTTGTTATGTTTGAGCTACTGCTATGCTGACAGACAGATGAGCTTTATAACTCTCCAGGTTGCCTTAAGGCATAAGAGGAGAGTGTGGTACTGCAAAATCAGCTATACACAAACACACAAATGCATAATTACTCCATTTCCCAGAGTGGGAGTCAAAACCTTTTTAAGCCACATGCATCCATGAACATGACTCAGATTTGTTAAGAGCCACCTACACAGAGACAGAGTCCCATTCCCAGCCCAAACAACGTCTTGCAAAACCACACACACACACACACACACACACACACACACACACGCTAAGTTACATTGTCCAGGCACCAGACGTTTGACATGTCTCAACTAAACCTGATCCACCCTGAGTTGTATTATCTTTGTTGCAATTTGCTGAATGTAAGAAGCAACAGGTTATGCAAACAATACAGGTGGAGCTAGAGCAGCTCAGGCAAGCGTCTGTGGATCTTCAGTGTATGAACTCACTCATTTAGGGCTCTTCAGCTCTCCAAGGTCAGACTGCGTTTCAAGTACATTAAACAGGTACCCTGTAGAGTCTGGAGCAATGTTTTTAAGAGTGGGTCCTCGTTTTGTTTGAGAGAAACAGACTGTAAACAGAACCTTTAAGATTGCAAAAGCAGACTCTAAAACAGGCTTCCACTTCCCTATCTTTGGTTCAATAGGGGATAGGGAGCTCTTCGTCTTTGACCTGTTGAACCCCATCATTTCCACTAAAACAGAATAACCCTTACCGATCTAAACCACCTTAATGAGCATCAGTAATCCTCTGCTTAGGCCACAGCTTAAAAAAGAGGCCAAATGAGACTGGGGGGGGTCCAAGTCTGATCTAAAAACTTCCAGAAAAGGAGAAGCTCCTTGAGCCTGGGCGCCCCAGGAATGTTTCAATAACAGCCCTGAACACAAGATGTGTGATATATGCGGCTGGCTCGAGGAACAAAAAGCAGGAGGAAAGAATTAAAAAAAACAAGAAGAGGCCGCACACCCATTTAATTAGCTCGCTCAGCCTCCGATATGCTCCTCTGGATATAAGGTTAATGGATTGTATGTCTGTAGAAAGCGAGGCAGGGAGCAGAGGGCTGGACCAAGGAAGAGATCACATACTAGGCTTTAAAAGAAAATGAACAATGAAAAGCATCATGAGAAATCAACATGCATTGGCCAATTAGTAATGGGATCTAATGCTCTACTAGTGAACATGTTGAACAGTAGTGATCACAAGGCAAAATCAAGTATTGTAGTCTGAATCATGCACACAAGAGTACAGAAGATGTCTGTAGCCTGGATAACTCCAACGGGGAGTTATCCAGGCTACAAGTGTTCCTCGTCTGTGTGGCAGCCTGAGGAAAGGAAAGCTGAGGGTTAAGACTTTCCCACTGACCTCCTGAGAAGCATCTCTTTTAGGGTATGATACCCCATGTTCCCTGACCTTGTCACAAATTGGTTGAACAAATAAAGGAAGGAAAATAGGAGTAACAAAAAACAAAAACCAGATGTGTATGGAAGCAAGTAATAGCTGCAATCATGTGAATCTTACAGGTAGCTGAACACCCAATTGGTGAAATTCAATCACTAATGAATACTGAATTTATAGCATTGAAATATTTTACTTTGAAAAGCAACTTAGTTTAAATTTATGTTGTTTGAATTCCCCTCTTTTTTCACAAATTTTAGGGTTTACAAATCCAGATAGAAAACTGGGGGAAAAAATATGTTAATAAAAATGTTCAATTTTGAATTTTTCATTTTCAGCTTTATGTGTTTGAATTTCACCAATCTAAAGCCTCTGTTATTTCTATCTTCCAAATATGAAGGATCACATTACAAGTACACTGTCGTAAAAGAGGCCTGATCTGATTAGTGGCATGACAGCCCTGAAAGGAAAACATTTTGCACCTTCAGAATAAGCAGTTAAAGAAACAAAATACTGCACGCTGCTCTCACTCAGTCTAAGATTTATGATCACTAACGTTTACATCTTGTTGGATCTTACATTACCGGAGCATCATTCAAGATGTGTGCAAATTGTAAATCCATAGCTCGAACCCCTGCATGGCCTTGAAAGAGGAAGATTTAAAATGACATTTATGTGGAGGAAAGGTACATTGAGAACTTTTACTGCTACCTTTAAACCAACAAGGTTTGTCAAAACAAGCCAGTGTCTGTGCGCTCACTGGGCAAGGACACACGTTTTCAGTTTCATTTTGAACAGCGGCACTAAAAGAACAATTTAATGGTTTTGGACATTTCCGTCACTGTGTTAGTGTGGGAATGTCTCGCTGGGATGATTTGTAGCTAACAGCGGACAACAGGTTTGGCTCTCCACCAGCTTCCTGTGTAGCTCTTTTACCTTCCTTGTTGACAAGATTCTGATGATTTTTTTTTTTTAACTTGGTGCTCCAAAATATGGACAAGAGTATGGAAGCTAAGAATAAGCGACACACTTCAGACAATAGCAAAGCAAATTTGTGGAGTTAAATCCAAATACAGACGCCTCTCAAATCTGAACAAAAGAAAGCAGCCGAGTTACAGAAGTGAAACAACACCTGTGCAGAAGATTAACAGTGGCAGCTCAAAGACAAAATGTCAACATGCTGCATTTCTTACTGTCAATAACATTACTGCCTGCATCTTACAACAAAACATGAAATACAGTCACTGGTGTGAAAGAGAGCAGAAACAAAGCACGTGCAGACAGAAGGCCAAAACCTTTGACCCACTTGCTGCTGGAGACAAGAAGAAGAAGAAAAACAAATGAAAGTCATTCTGTTGTTACCAGCTCCTTTTACACAAACTGGACCCATTTTGGAACAGATCAAGGGAAGGCCAAGTGGCTCCTGAGCCCGGAGAGAGGTCCGGACGTGCTACTGTTAGCAGCACTGTGACAGATTAGCAGGCCGTCCGGGGGGGTGGGGCTTGTTTGATAGTTGGATCTCATGTTTCTTTTTACTAATATGTTAAGTTTTATATAATAAGTTTACATCCACTGGGAGATTGTCACAGCTGATTTCTATCTTGTGTGATCAATAAAAAAATCAATGTTTAATCAATGGAAAGCAACTGTGGAAATTCTTTAAACCTTTAAACATGCATTAAGTGATTTTTTTGTGAGAGCAACAGAGAGATGTGAGCACTGACATATTATCACTTTTTAAGTTGATATTATGAGCTTGTTAGCAAATAGTTGCTTATTTGCACATCCAGCAGATACACAGCAACATTGGCACTGATGGCAAGTCGTGTTTCTGGCCACCTGATGAATGTAAATCAAATATTTACTCTCCTTTTATCTTTGTTTTTGGTGTCTACCAACTCCTGAGGGAAATATCTGTCTCTTTAGCTGCTAATTGCTCCACTATGTTCACAAACTAGTTGCTAACTCTGTCTGTCTGCCGTTTGGTGCTAGACAGGTAGCGTACTTACGCTACGTCGTGTTTAAGAGCTTTTTCGCTGTAAACAGCTGTCTGCTACATCTACAATAACTTATAATAATAATAAACTTTATTTATAAAGCACCTTTCATACAGGGGGTGTAGCTCAAAGTGCTTTACAATAGAAGTCAAGGAACAAGAGAATAAAACATGAAAAATAAAATAGTGGAAATGTTGCACAATAAAACCAAGCAAACACACAAGTAACAAATACAAGAAGCAGCTAATCACAAGAAAAGGTATGCCAAGGACAATGTAATATTTAAAAGACAGCATTAAAATAAAGAAAGGCATACGACCAATTAAATATGTCAGGATGAAACAAAGATAGAACAAAACAATACAATATATCAAGATAAAACAGAGACAAAACAAAACTGCATCTCTTATAGCCCTGGGTAGGGAGTTCCATAGTTTTGGGGCAGAGTTAAAAAAGGCTGAGCTGCTGATTTTCTTATTCATGTGAGAGTTTATATTTAAAAAAACCGGCAGCAGAGGATTTAAGAGGCCGTGAAGGATTATAAAACGACAAGAACAGTTAGTAATGTAGGCCGGTCTCAAACCATTAAGAGCCTTGAAAACAAGTAAAAGAACTTTAAAATCGATCCTAAAAGACACCGGGAGCCAGTGCAGGTTCGCTAAAACTGGGGTGATATGCCCTCTCTTTCTTGTTCTAGTTAAAAGTCAGCGGTGAGAGTGAACCTAAACAGTAAAGTTGTGGGCCAGAAAACCAACGCAACAAGGCCTGAAGGACGCTAAAGTGCTCCATAGAGCTGAGGGGAACTGCACAGTTGGGTGATAATTATGTGTAGGTTTGTCACAATCAGCCACCCCTTTCACGTTACACAGTCATTGGACCCAGTGTTAATATAAAAATATAGCAGCTTTAATTAAAGTTACTTAGTTTATTTATAATCTTGTCGCAATAATATTACCCTCATGAAGCATCAAGAGAAAAAACTGACAGAAGAGAAGCACATAGGCATGCATCCTTATGCTGCTTTTCTCCAGTTTTCTTCATTGATCTGCGTCCGAGTCTCCCTGTCATGTTTGGTCTCTACTTGTATATTAGTTTGTTATGAGCACAGGCCAGAGCTCGAACATTGGTGGAGACAGACTTGAGAGGGGACAGCATACCAAAGAAATCCACACCGCTCTTTGCCCCTCTTGCCCAGGCCACCACATCACGTGCCCTTTGCCAAGGGAAAGTCCCTGAAATCAGAGGGGACTGCTTCTCATGTGCAATATCTAACTTTAAATCCCACTCAAATACATATATAGAGCCATATGCCTGAATTTGAGTGAAGAATCGGTTGTAGACGTAACACCTCTTGGCTTATTTGCTCCATCACTAAAATGTGAAATCTGTTCACCTCCCTCATTTCTAAACAGTCAAACATCTATTTTAACAAGAAAGTAAGTGACTTCTAAAGGTAGTCTCACACTGGAAAACAAAAAGATTGAATTAAACATTTGCAGGTTAAATCTCTTTAAGCTCACAACAATTTAAGGCTTCAGTAAATACATGTGATTAGCCAGGAAATGACATGCAAAGCGAGAAAGCCATAGCGACAATTTTAGGCTTCTGTGAAGGGCATGGCATTGGCTTCTTCCTGTGTTAAGGTGACGAGTATTATCACAGCAGGATGCCACTCTCATAACAGGACAAGGCTGTGACCCCGATCAGCCTTTTTTTCTGCAGTGGACAGTTGATTTCTCTCTGTGTTTTAGGTATGTAACTAACAGTGATTGTTGCAATAAATCCAAAAAGTTATAAAATAGTGAAAACATGGCCATCAAAGTTTCCTTGAGCCAAAGGTGACGTGTTCAAATTGCTTGTTTTGTCCGATCAATGTTACAAAAATAATTTTCAATCATATAAACCAGAGAAAGGTAGCAGATTATTGCATGAGAAGCTGAAAAACAGCACGTTAAGCATTTTTCCTTCAAAAATTATCAAAACAGTTTAAAATTCATTTTTTGTCTACTAACTACATCAAACTGAGAATAGCCAGACAGAGACAGAGGAAGTGAGAGGGAAAAAGGAACCTACAACATTTTTTTTTCTACAACTGTATGTTATTGTGCTTTTTTTCTACCTACTGGCATGTAGTGTTGCATGCTTGTGTGCATCCATCACAAAAGGCTCACCCAGCTAAGCAGCGCCCATGCTTTGCCAGCTCGGGGGATCAACACCTGAAAGTGTGGCAGAGCGGGACAACAATAGCCCCCCCTCTGGACTGGGAGAGGGCATGTAGGCCACTTGTAGCAGGAAACACTGTACAGCTGAGTACAGTGACCTACATCTCTTACTGAAGTGCTTTCTGCATGAGTGAATCTGCTGGCTTACTGGCTGCTGGTGTTGTCTGCTTATGAATGAATTATCTTGATCACACCGCTGTGAAGAATGTAAGACATGGATTTGTTTCAGTGTAACCTTTAAGTTATTTGACAGTGATACAAAAAATGGTGTGACAAAAATTTTGAATGAGGTAGTTAAAGGTAGGAGATATAAAAAAAAAAAAAAGAAATAGTTGCATCTTGACGAAGGGAAAAAAAAAGAACGATAGTTCTTCGGTGGGGATGAGCAACTTAACAATGCCCACATGCCAGTGAATCACTGGTCCTCTCAGCGCTTGTTAGTGACTTCAAATCCAATCTCTGCCCTCTGCCATGGCTGGTGACTGTGGCGTAAACCATTAAATAAAGCCCCATTATCTATCCGGGGGCCCCAATTGAAAGTCAGATTGGCCCGGTGAGGCGCTGAGAGATCTCAGTAATAATGAGAAACACTGAAACGCCACATCGATGTCAGTCCTGGGGTCAGCAGCAGAGAGCATGATGGAAAATGCACATGGAAAACTTCACGAGTGGCTTCATAAATACACCATGGGGGGGGCTGTGCTCTGATTGGTGACCGGCCTCATTAGGTTGGATCACAACCCTGAAGCCCCCAATTGAGATGGGCAGCAGCTGTCCACTTTTGGTGGAAGCCGACTAGGCAACTGAGCGGCGTCAGCGCGGCGATGTAACGCTGGCCTTTTGTTTGATGTCATCAATGATCTGGACACACGCTCTCTATTGACGGATGGATTTTGCTTTAAAGCAGCATTAATTTATTTCTTTTTTGGCCACTTGGGTGCAGTAGAAACAAGCTGTAAACAACACTGACATATTATTAGCTCATAAAGTTGATACGGCAGATGTAATAGCAAACAGTTGCCTATAGACACATCCAGCAGATACAGAGCGACATTAGCACTCATTTGGAGTTGTGTTTCTGGCCATCTGATGATTGTAAATAAAATATTTTGTCTTGCTTTTAGCTTCAGAGGGAAGTATCTGGCTCTATAGCTGCTAAATGCTCCACTTTGTTCACCAGCTAGTTGCTAACTTTGCCTGCCTGCTGTTTGGTGCTGGAGTGGTGAGACTGAACCAAAACATTAAAGCTGCAGTCCGTAAAACAAAAAAAAACAAAATGAGCTGAAATGCTACAACTATGGAGTGTTTTAGCATCTTTCAGCTGAGAGAAACTGCAGAGTCGGGCAATGATTCTCTCTCTCTGCGACCTCTTTCATGTCACACACAACAATCTGATCCACTGTTATAAAAATATGTATTAGTGCAGCTTTAAGATTAGTTTAAATGTATTTAGCTCATTTCTCATTGATGTAACTTCTCAGGGTTTGGTTGCACAGTTTTGATAAAGTTTGACTTCTGAAGCACAGTCATTTTTTTTGTTGGCTCATGAAGAACCCTTCAGAACAGTCTGTTCTAGTCAGGGAAAGGAAATGGCATTGCCTGTTAAGCTGTACACCACAGAACCAGGACATTATGACTCGCTCCACGTTCACTCTGACACTCTGTCACTATTAGCCCCCAGAGCAGACCCGAAAGGCTCCAACACCACAGTATGTAGCCTGGCTTTCTTCAAGCGTGTGTGTGTGCGTCTATTGGTTTGATACAACAGGGGCCAGTAAGCAGCGACGGAAGTATCACAAAATGCAAATTTCTTTGCTCCCCGCAGTGCTTAAGCAAGCACTGGCGAGATAGGTAAATGTTGAACCTCCTTTCCAAACAAATCCCTTTATTAATGCAGTCACTCTGCTCCGAGATAGTCAATGTCATCTCTGATTTAGCTACATAAACAGAGCAATATTCAGTGAATTCTCTCCAAACTTTGAATGAAATCTTGGCGACAGAGTTACAGATCATGTAGGAATACAGTACATGACAAGTAGCATGTGAGAAAGATCTACTCGTGTTTGCTTTACTACATGTGAACCTGTGTAATTGAACCTACAGCAGCCAGTGTCTGCATCTGTAAGTTATGTAAAGCTTATGCTAAATGGGGGGCCTGTATGTGAGACAGCTATCATCCAGCAGGCACATTACTTGAGAACGGGATGTTCCTTGCAGCCAGAGGGAAGGGTTTTGTTTGTTGAATCGCTAAACAAGCTAAATACACCATTAAAACAGGGGAAGATCACGTTCACATTGCCCCTCAACCCAACCCCTTAACTAATTCTCTTTTTGTTTTGCACATTTTGCTGATTATCTAATATTTCTAAACCCATTTTCTTCCTCAAGGGAGGAGAGATGATTTATGATTCCTATTGTTTACATCTGCTCGGAATTTGGCCCATGCTTTATAAACATTTGATGCAAGTAGATTTACAATAAACCAGGAACCCTACGCAACCGAAAAGGCCCACAATTACTGAGGAAGACGCTGGTAAAGGCAAGACAAAAACCTGAAAGATGTCTTACTTCAACTCAGACAGACTGTGAAATGACTTAAACACCAGCACAACACCAACATCAATTAGTACTTCAGCACCTGATTCATCTTTTGTCTTTCTTCCAAGATAAAGTAAGTTCCTGAAAGACAAAAGTCATCCATTTTCTATTTTTAAATTGCATACCTTTTCTAGACTGCAACAAAACATGATGACAGCTAGTGTTGCAGTTACAGAAAAACTAATATGAGATGATGATCTACACAATGATTAATCTTTTAGTCATATTGGTGTTGAATTTTAACATTTATATCCAAATTTCTACACTTACAGGGAACTCTGACAAAACACATTTCTTGTCAAAGGTGACAACTGCTCATATACGACAAACTGCACACTAATAACAATCAGCCTCCATCACCATCCCCTGCTTCGTTTCTGACACTAAATTCCAGCTTCTCTTAAACTCTGGTCTGGTCTTTTGAAGATCCTAAATCACAAGGGAGCTGCCTATCCCACCACATGTTCAACCCCCCCCCCAAGGTTTCACCCCCTCACCACTCACAGCACGCTAAATGGCAGCTTTGAACCCTAAACTGCTTCAATAACAACAGCCTCAGTTAACAGGGCAAGAAATCCCTTCAATTACAGGCACAAACTGAAGTATGTGTACGTGTGTGTGTGTGCAAATATACCTGCAGGTAAAAACAGTAATTCCCAAAGACAAGCATCACTCAGTAATGTAACCTAATGCAAACATCCTAGAGTAAGTGTTACTAGTCATAGATGTAATGGATCATACCATTAAAGCCACAGTATCTAGCTGTTGCTGAATAGCTGCCACTGTGGCCAAGTGATAATTCTACATGCCAAAACTACAGTTTAGCATGCCAAAACTACATGCCAAACTACAGTAATAGTAGCGCAAGTGAACAAGAGTCATAAAGTTCACAAATTGACTCAGTAATGTCTGTTATACAGCAACAATTGCAAGTAAGCTACTGGTCATACCAGACCAACTAAGACTGCAGTAACAAAAGCCCTGAGTGGATTGAATTGAGCAATGGGGCGTTTTATTCCCTTATGAATTCAACTTTTCATTTGCAAGAGGAAAGATGTGTTATTTCTGCTCTCAAAAGATACTTTAAAGCTTTAAAACTGACCTGTTTTAAAGGAGATTTGTGAAAAATATATTCCACCTTAAAACCAAGATTAAGGACCTTTAAGTACATCACAGCTACACAATCACGATTCAGGCAGCTGTTAACCTATAAAGGAAACCCAGGAGCTACAGGAACACACACACACACACACACACACACACACACACACACACACACAGACTTGTGTTTTCTTCTCCTGATGCCAAGACCAGTGAAAAGGCAGCTGACCTTTTCATGGAGCCGGCTGGGAAATGGGTAATGCTGCGGTCATGCTTACTGACACTGTATTAAGTCACCACTATCTCTACATCCACTACACTTCATGGTTTGTGGGGAGAGAGGGCTGACATCGTCCCTCGGCCCACTTTTACACTGTCGAGCTGTTGTTGTGGAAAAAGGCCAGTGTGCTTTTGCCTTATTAATCAATATACTGTACATCCCTGGTTTATTTTCAGGAGCTGCTTAACACTTGTAAAGAGACAGTCATGAATGCTTAAGTAGATGTGTTAGATGAACATACAGTAAATATGTAGATGAGTCTATAGGCCTCCATTAACAAGGCTTTGTGCGTGTCTTCTGCTGCAGCGCCGAACTGTGCTCTGTCAATGTTGAAGGTACAACACAGAACTCATTTAGTATTTGTGCAAACAGCCCAAAGTGCAAAAGAGTGAAAAAAATAAACATTAAAATGTACCTACTTGAAACCGTACAAAAAATGAATGCTAATATTTGTGACACCTTATTTGATAATCTGCCTGTAAGGGTGTGTGAATGGAAGTATAGATAATACTTGCCACGAGATGCGGCTGAAACCCTGGACATTTTTCAATAAGTAGAACTTTTGCTAGAGAATTTTTTGTCAAATAGGATTTGGACAATTTAGGGAATAGTTTGACATTTTTGGAAATGTACATATTCACTTTCTTGCTGAGAGTTAGATGAGAAGATTGATACCACTCTCATAATCTAGCTGTACAATATGAAGCCCCCAGCCAGTTAGCTTAGAGCTTAGCATACAGACTGGAAACAGCCAACCTGGTTCTGTCTGAAGGTAACAAAATCCACCTACCAGCACCTCTAAAGCTCAGAATTAACACATTATATCTTCTTTGTTTAAATTGTTTTACAGGAGGTTTTGTGCCGGACTATTTCTTGGCCAAGACCAGTAACTTCCTGGACTCTCCACTAGTTGCCTGGCAACTGGTCTCAGCCATGAAATGGTCTCTGAGCAAGAAGGCGAATGAGCGTATTTCCCAAAATGTCAAACTATTCCTTTAAATCCTAGTTTGTGTTTGGAGCCTAGTTAACAGAGACAGCAGAGTTATAACAAATTGTTTTACTGGCTAATGGTTGAGGTAGTCTCTGCAAGTGGTTTCATCATAAAAGCAGAACCTCAAAGAAAATTAAAGGAAGTAATCCACATTTAAAATAAGACAACATAACACCAACTACAACTTTAGCTTAGTAACATATCAGCATGACGTTATTATCGGATACATGCTATCAGAAATTTTAAGTTTTCAATACACAAGTAAAATGATGGCTTAATCAATAACAAATGATGTGAACATTGAATAGGTATTGAGCCTATCTACTGGTCACATACTGTACATGTATGCTAATTTGTCACCTTGATGCCAAGGCATCATGTGAATATGTACATTTACACTTGCCAAAAGTCTGTTTTATCTGGATTCTGTTCTGATGTTTTTATCCTGAAGCTGCCTAGATCTATTTTCCCATTTTATTGATTTAACCGAAATTAACCACATTTTTTAAAATGAGACATGGGCTGCAAAATAGATTCAGCTATCTGCCTTATATATCTCGTGCAAAACTTCTACCTATGTAACAATGTATCTCCGTGTTAAATGATCAAACATAAAATAAATCACCTTTTATACATGTTTCTCTCCATGCAGCAGGCCTTTATTTATCTTAGTCAGTTAAGGCACCTGTCATGTACAATAGCCTGTTAAATGATCAACCAGTCAACATTGCCTGGTTAAAACAGATGCAAATAGGTGGAAATCCTCCTCTCATTAGGGTATGTGAATAGCACCATTTCAGAGGGATGGTCACCTGTGGCCTGCTGGGGATGATCAGCATGACTCAAATCACCTACTAATGTAAATACAGAGCATGTAGGTGGGCTTTCTTTATTAGAAGGGACCTATCCTATTCTAACTTGCATGCATGTGATGCTCCTTAATACACTGCATGTGTGTATTATTATTCATTGGTGTATGCACCGTGGATGGGTACCCTCCACAACATCCTTGAAGAGAGACCGTGAATACTCGTGCATCCTGCATTCCTGTCATGTCATGTATTCCTCGGCAATGTACACAAGGGGAGAGGAGGAGGGGGAAAACAAAGGTGAATATCGACACAAAATGCATCACTTTCCATTAAGCCCCTACGCAGGGCATTCCTCGGCTTTCCCCGGGAAAGCCACAGGGAACAAGAAGAAGAAAGGGGGCTGAAGTGTGTGTGCGTGTGTGTGGTGGTGTGGTGGTGGGTGGGGGTTATGCTGTATATGCGTAAATACATTGGAGACACTTGTATACGATATGGACTGCGCTTACCTGTGGTGGCTACATTTGCAGCACCAGACGAGTGGCTGGGTAGATCATTCGAGTAAGTGCACTCCAAGCCCAGTACCGCATAGATGACGAGTCCCCGTAGCAATACATTCAATACCTTGTGGATGTAACTCATGGTGGAAAAAAGGAGGTGAGAATCTAATTCGTATCCGTGGGACTGGGACTGGGGATTTAAAGCACAAGGGGGGCAATCCCGACAAAAAAAAAAATGGATGTCAGGTTCAGACTGAAAAACACAGCAATAGCCAGTCAAAAAAAAAATCAGTCTATTATATATTAAGTATAAATATGGTGGTGTCACAAGAAAAAGAGACACCTGGAAAATGCACCAACTTACGCAGTAGACTAGTTTGCAAACCTACCGGCTAACAGCTAAAACAGGAGCTGTCATTGCCCACACAAAACTTTACAGGAGCGTGAAAAATACCAACCAAATAATAGCTCATCGTGGTTCAACGAGAAGCCAAACTACTTTGAAAGAAGACCCCCTTCTGAAAAAAAAAACTCTAATAGCCTCTAATGGTTTTACTGGCTGTTTCAGAGGGGTGACTGCTGCGAGCTACGACAAGCCAGTCCCCCATATCTAATGTTACGAATTTTAAAAAAATGTATGTATGTGTGTATATATATATATATATATATATGTTAGCTAACAAAAAAGACCGTGTAGTTAATACAGAGAGCTAAGGAGCAAAGCACATGCAGCCTATCTGAAGGAATTCCCTGTCCAAAACAAAAACAGACCAAAAATAAATGGTGGTAGCTTTTCTACAGTGGATATCCGTGAGCTACAAATAATATCAAGTGCTGTATTTAATCCTTACGTAGGCCTGTGAGTTAGAAGAAAATAGTCTCTGTACTTCCACGTACAGTATACAAACACCGGGGACTGCTTCAGCATATTGAACTCGCAGCGTCTCATAGGTCCGCCTCTTCATACGAAAGTAGCAAATCCCATTGCATCAAAAAATACATTCGCTTCTTCCTTCGTTTCCGCTAATCCTTCTCCGACCTATATGAAACGCACACGAGATCCGCCTTCTTTCTAAATGAAGTTTTTAAGTCAGCTTTTCATGGCTCCGTGTGATACGGTATCCTCCTGTCATATTAGCTGCTCGCCGGCTGATGCAGACATGGGAGGGAGAGCCAAGCGGGGCGGAAGTCGGTATGCAAAATGGTTTGACATCAGGCGAGGAGGGGGCGGCGGGATTTTGTACTGCCGCGTGCAGGACACCCCTGAAGGGGTTTGTTTTTGTTTTTAGAGAAATTCAGCGGGGCTTGTTGAGCCGCGCGGCATTACTTCCATGCTACCCCGGCTTTCATGCGGTGGTAATGGGCTACACAACTCACTGCCGCGGGGTGTTTTTGGCCGAGCTGAGAGGTTTTTAGACGGATTCTTGAACCACGTCAACACGCAGAGGAATCCTCCTCCGAAACTTCGCATTTCTTCTCCTCATGGTGACGCGGAGGAGGAGGATGATACCCGTTTCATTGTTCTTCACTTCCCGGGTCCGGGACAAGCAAGTTTTTCCTCCTGGCTGAGCGTTCCCATTGGCTGGAGTGTCCCAACATGGCAAAGCCTGATTGGCTGGTTCAGACGGAACTTTTTTGTGTCTTTTGAAGACGCTCGGCGCGGGAAATAAAGCGATGTTAGAGGATAATATATGTGTTTTTTGTAGCAGTTCTCTTGATTAAGCCATGTTCTTTACTTTGAAACCACATTTGCTGCCATTTATTTATGGCCAGTAGGCCTAGAGGGGCATAACTGGACACTGACATAACTGGACCCATTGAAATAAGAATCAGAATCGGATTGATTGCCAAGTAGGTTTTCACATACAAGGGATTTGCTTTGGTGTATTGGTGCATCAATAAGCATAGCATATAAAATATATACAGATATATAAAATAAAGCCACTAAAAAGCAAGTACTGTAAAAAAGCAAGTCAAGAATACAAATGTAAAATAGAGAATTTAGCAATAAAAAATGTTTAGAAATATAAAATAAAATAGAATAAGATAAAATTAGAAAAAACTACAATAGTATGAAAATGAAGAGCTGTATATTTTGTGCAGGATGTGCAAAATATTATCTGAGGGTTGTGTAAAAGTTCACAGTATGCAGTGTGTCTTGGGGCTTACGTTAATATAACGTGTAGTGACCTTGGGAGAAGGGGGGAGTGTTTTAGAGAGTTTGTGTCCGGGGTGGGAGGGGTCAGCCACAATCTTTCCTGCACGCTTCAGGGTCCTGGCGGCGTACAGGTCCT
>LKNJ01004696.1:0-29417 GCA_002120245.1 Maccullochella peelii | reverse complement strand
CACCTGTCAGACTCCTCCTCTTCCTCCTCTTCCTCCTCCACCTGTCAGACTCCTCCTCTTCTTCCTCCACCTGTCAGACTCCTCTTCTTCCTCCACCTGTCAGATTCCTCCTCCTCCACCTGTCAGATTCCTCTTCTTCCTCCACCTGTCAGACTCCTCTTCTTCCTCCACCTGTCAGATTCCTCCTCCTCCACCTGTCAGACTCCTCCTCTTCCTCCACCTGTCAGACTCCTCTTCTTCCTCCACCTGTCAGATTCCTCCTCCTCCACCTGTCAGACTCCTCTTCTTCCTCCACCTGTCAGACTCCTCTTCTTCCTCCACCTGTCAGATTCCTCTTCTTCCTCCACCTGTCAGACTCCTCTTCTTCCTCCACCTGTCAGACTCCTCTTCATCCCTCCTGCTTGTATAATCTCTCCCTGCCGCTCCGTTGCCGCAGTGAAGGAAACCCCTCTCTCCTCTCGTGGCTACGTCGCTCTCCCGCCTGTCCTTTTATGGCGTGGGGATACCCGCCGTCACAACCGGAAGCTGCCCATGTTTGGGCAGCTACGCAGCGCGCGGCGGGGGGAATCCCTCTCGCCGTTGCCGACCAATAAGGCCGGGACGGGAGTTACCTAGGAGACGGAGAGTATAAAACGGAGAGCGAGCGGAGGGAGCCCAGCATCTTCAGCATCACAGAGCGGACTAACGGAACACACCGAGAGCTCCGGTAACGGATTAATAACCTATATAACAGGATTTTTTAACGGCTCGAGGGAATCCCCGACACCGATCGAGCAACTTAAATCAGTGCATCCACCTGACGCTGTTTGGTGAAGCTTATCAGCTGCTTTTGCACGCTTGCACACGCAATAACCCGCAACAGTTCACGCAATGCTTCTGGAGCGCGACGACAGCTTCATGTCGGAGTTTGAGGACGCGTGCAGCGCCTGGGTGGACAGTGTGGGCTCGAGCCCCAGCGACGGCGCTGACTCTGACGTGGGATCGCCTTTCTGCCAAGGTGTGTGTGTGATGATCAATAATAAAATCTATAACAATAAGTGAAATGTTTAATTTATTCATATGTTGCATAACTGGTATGACTCATGACTGAGCCTAATTAACTAGATCTGCATGATTCCAAAACAACAATAATAATAATAATTATTATTAATAATGCATGATGCTGCAGCTGATTGGATGCTGCAGCTGCATCTTCACAGAGTATTGATTAGTGACCGTGTAGGCTGCTGCTGCTGCCCACAGAGGAGATATTATGCAATGACAATAACACCCCCTCCCTCCCTCTCTCCTCAGTTTTCTCTCCGGGAACTGACGCCTCTGACTCAGATTTCTTCTCCGACTTCAGCGACTGCTCCTCGGACACGCTCTCGCCCTCTCTCGGCTACACCGGCAGCTTCTTCGCCGAGCCGGAGCCGGTACCGGCGGCAGCAGGGCTGAGCAGCACCGCGGACGCGATCCTCAACATGATTACAGAGATCGTCGGGATCTGCACCGAGATGGAGCAGCAGGGCGACATTGGCTCTCTCCGCGAGTCCAGCCCATCCTCTGCGGTGCCCTCCCCGGCCACAGCCTCCCTCTCGCCCCCGCTCTTCGTTCCCTCTCCATGCTTGGCTCCCAGCTCTGACTTGAGCATCCCTCCCCCGGCCGCAGCCCAGCAGCTGCCTCCCGCCTCGACTTCACACCCAGTGGTGGTTAAGAGCGAGTTTGTGACCTCCAGCTGCAGCAGCGGGTGTGGACAACCTTCAATGACCGGCAATGATGCTTTATACCCGGCCAGCTCAGACTCTCTCCTGCCGCTGTCGGCTCTGGAACAACAGGTGGATGTGGCTGATTTAATCGACTCTCTTCTGAGCTCCGAGGCCGCCCAGGGCGAGCTGAAGCCCGGCTGTGAGGTGAAACAGGAGCCGCTGGGGCTGGAGGACTGGCTGAAGAGCTTAGTGGCTGCACCGGTTACCGGGGGAGATTCCAGCAGCTACGTCATCAGCAGACCTGTAGTCAAGACGGAGCTCGTGCAGAGCGGGGGCAACCTGCACTTCTCCCCCACCCCCCTCCCTTCCACCCTGGACGCTCATCTCCTCTCCTCCCTCCTGCAGGGCGCGTTCCCGATAGTCAACATCAGCAATGTGCACGCGACAGGTGCCCCCAAACTGTCACGCGGGGGCAGAAGAGCTCCCGCCAAGAACGGCCTGAAAGTGAAACCGTTCCCGTGCTCAGTGCAGGGGTGCGAGCGCCGCTTCTCGCGCTCGGACGAGCTGAACAGGCACGTGCGCATCCACACGGGACAGAAGCCCTTCCAGTGCACCATCTGCGCACGCAGCTTCAGTCGCAGCGACCACCTGACCACGCACACGCGCACGCACACGGGGGAAAAGCCCTTCTCGTGCGACGTGTGCGGCAAGCGCTTTGCGCGCAGCGACGAGAGGAAGAGGCACGGGCGCGTGCACGTCAAGCAGCAGCTGCGCGCGCAGATGATGGCCGCCTACTCCCTGGCTCTGAACGCGCCTGGCGTCTGAACAGCAGCGCGAGCTCCCGTTCATTTGGGCAGGTGAGGCTGCTGCGGAGACAAGTTAAAGCTTCAGGATTTGAACCGTCAACCGGAAAGCGTCAGAGAGACGTTTCCATGTGACGTCACACTGAAGGCGATTTTAGCTGAAGCCATGAAGAAGAAAAAAGGCGTTCAGAGGACTTTAAAGTCCAGATTCTGGCTCCTCTCAGGGCGCATGTGTGAGATCACGGCCCGCTGCAGGAGCGTTGGGGTGCTGATGAAGAGGATTCAGAGAGGAAGGTGGATTTAAAGACTTGTGTTCAGGTCTGATCCTGGAGCAGCTCGGCGCTCTGAACTTTAAACAGACTTTAAAGAGCAGTCTGGCTCACTGAAGGGACGTTTTGCTTGTAAAATATTGATTTTCGACTTTTCTGCATGAGGACGCAAACAGTGAAGAAACTGTGAATGGTGACGTCAGAATGTCGTGATTCTGTTCCTGTTTTGATTCCGATATTTTTATGTCAAGCAGCTTTATATTTGACCACCGAGGAGTTCTATGTTTGTAATATATCTCTATTTTTCTAGATGGTTTGTCTACCTCTTCGTGTCAGTTTCGGTTTGTAGAGAAGAAGACAGATTTCTAAATGTGCAACGATGTCACCTTTCTATGAAATGATTGTAAATCTGAATGAAATTTATTATATAACATTCATTCTGGTATGTCAGTGCAGGTTTGAGCTCCAGTGCTGGTAAAAAGCACAGGTAGAGTTGCACTGATGCATTGTGGGATACGTGCATGAGGCCGCTGTCAATAAACAAACAAACAAACAAACAAACAAACAGGAAGGAGTCCGTCTGTTTCCTCAGCTTCATCATCATCATTATTATTATAATCTTTCCAGCACCATGTCTTACTTTCTTCTGCCCAACAAATGAATCATGAGTGATTCATCAATAGTTATTGATCACATTCAAGTAAATCAAATAAATCATCCGTAGGCTACATCTCAGAAAAAATTAACTTGGACCACAATAAATTCTTAAATGCAAAGATGAAAAGTAAACGATACTGATCCTACAGGCCTACGGAAACATATTACAACAACTAACCAATCAAGTTAATAACAAACAGTATCGAACACCACGCTGTCGCTTAAAACGCTGAGTAAACAGTCCCTAATTAGCGTTTCTATTGCAGGTGAGTTTCCAACCCCTGAACACACCTGCAGCGTCTCGGAGCTCCTCCCTCTGTTTCCTGCTGGAATATTTACTTTGTCTCACAAAGAAACACGTTTAATTCCGGTTTGAAGATAATTCAACCGAAATCGGCGGTTTTTCTTTTCCACCTGGATGACCCGGAAGCGTGATGGCCAATCACGTGAGCCCTCACGTGATCTCTTCAGCTCAGCACCGCCCACCTGTGCGACATTTCATAATTACCCAATTATTATTCTACTCAAACACAATGCAACAGGTGATCGATTACCACTGATAGACTCCTGAAAACGCAACGTAGGTTTGAAAAGGAAAATAAATAAATACACTCAACAATCATCTTCATCATCATCAGGACAAACAGTTTCTATCTTCATCTTCGTCTTCATGCTGTTTTATATCGCACAAACATCTTTCATTGTTTCATTGTTTTCTTTTTAAACCAAACAATTAGATGATCAATCGAGACGATAATCGGCAGATTAATAATCATTATTTGCAACCACCACAGATCGCTGTGTACTTCCTGTCAACAGGCTGCTGTTGCCAGGCAACGGATGGTCCCATTTGTTCTGTCAGTTTAGAACTTATGTGGCGGCTGTGTTGCTATGGTAACAGCAGCCCAAAAGTTTTATTTTCACAGTGCGGACATTGCGCCGCTCTCTGCCGCCCCCCAGTGGCCACCGGTCAGCACTGCGGCTCTTACTTACACAGTACACGTTTGAGGTACTTGTACTTGAGTACTTCCATTTCATGCAGCTTCCTTCTTCACCGCATCTCAGAGGGACCACTGACACGTCACGCGGCTCTTACGTCAGCAGCAGCAGCAGCACGCGGCGAGCCAGGGAGGGGGCGCGCGGGGCGGCGGTTGGAACACGCAGACAGACAGACAGACAGACAGACACACCCACACACGCAGACAGACACACAGACAGACAGCCAGACACACAGACAGACAGACAGACAGACACACAGACAGACAGACAGACAGACAGACAGACAGGGCAACGTTTCCCGCCGCTGCTCCCGCACGAGACCGCTACGGAACCGGATTGAGTGGCTCGATCGATCCGCCGCTGCACGAGAGCGCAGTGAATTCCTGAGCGGGAAACAGGGAAACCATGGCAACGGATTTTAGGATGAAGCTGACTGACTGACGCACCGACAGATTACCGTGTTGTTCAGGTGAGAGTTAAGGTATTAACGCGGAATACCTACAGTATTATTATAATTAGCTCAATTCGACTCAAGCTAAAATAAATAAATACTCCGACACATCCGAACGTTTCTGCTCATAAAGGCCGTTTTATTTTTTCCTCACAGAAACTGAAATAATCCGCCTGTTACCTGCTCTCACCTGCAGACAGACTCTGATGTTCAACTAGTTCAGTCCAGTTCAAACACGTTTGTTGGTTTGATATCTTTCTGTAAACTGGAGAAATGTTTCATTTGTCTGTTTGAAATCACGGCAGTCACAGAGGAGGCAGGAAGTATGTGCCTAATGGTGCAGAAATATTTCTGGTCTTATATGTAGTAAACGAGTGGACAAACTTAAATCATGACTACAGTTTGAACCAAAACAACTTACTTTATCCTTCTGTACCATCTCTGTCAAGGCATGTGGCCTGGACAACACAGGACAAGACATAGGCTACATTTGAGTAAGTTTATGTCCCAACTCCAAAAAATTAAACAAAATTAAAACAGTTTTCCGATCTGACACCACAAAGGTTAAAGGAAAGGTTCGATATTTTTGGGAAATACATTACGAGTGTTCGCTTTCCTGCTGAGAGTTAGATGTTCAGATTGAAACCACTCTCGTGTCTGTAAATATGAAGCTGGTATGCAGGTATTTGGCCGTAAACAATAATAAAATGTTGACCTGATGATGGCGCTAGAGGAAAAGTCAGAGGATCACCAAAGTTCATCCTGAGGGGAACATGAACGTCTGAATCACATCTCATGACAACCCATCCAACAGCTGAGATACTTCAGACGCCGTAAACAAAAGTCACCGTTGTTTGTTGCGTTGTGGCCACAAACTGCCTCCAGGGAAATCCTGGAAGATCAGACTTATTGTTCAACAGATGATCCGCGAGATAAACTGAGGGTTAAACGAGGTAAACGTCGGCAGAGAGAGAGAGAGACAGTCCACACCCCAGACATTTCTTTCTTCCTGCTCATTCATCCATATTTAAAGTTCCTCTGCACACACACACACACACTCAGACTGCACATGCCCAGTGCATCGTCAGCAAGTGTGTGTTTTCATATTTTTATACTGTGTCAGCCACACACACACATGCACGGTCAGTGGGGTGGAAGCTGCACGCTTCAGTTAGCGATTAGCTTCACAGAAACACTCACACGCGTCAAGCTAACGTCAGATCCAACAGGCGACGACGTCTCGACATGACTGGCTCACATGAAGTGGGACAACGACTCGACGCTTCGCTGCTTTTAATCTAAAGACTTTGGTCTCATTAAATCTTTATGTGCACAAAATCAATTATGTAGCACACACACACACACACAGACCCAGTTTTTCCTCAGGTTTACTCCTTCTGTCTGCTTCCAGATGCCATCTGTACTGCAGTGTTTCCATTGTTTTATCTTCCAGGTCTGCAGCTCCCAGGTGAAGCATGTCTTCCTCTTCATCCTCCTCTTCCTCGGAGCTGCCCTACTTTTGTCCTCGCTGTGGTGACGAGTTTCGCTTCTCGTCTGTACCCGAGCTCCGGGCTCACCTGGTCAGCCGACACACCTACGAGACCCTGCTGGTTCTGTCGCAGGTAACTCACAAGGGGCTGCAACTAATGATTATTTTCATTCTCAGTTACTCTGACAGTTCTTTTCTCGATTAATCAGTTAGTCGGTTGGTCTGTAAAATGCCCAAAGTGACGTCTTCAAATGTCGTGTTTTGTCCGACCAAAGAGATTCAGTTTGCTGAGATTACCACAAAGTCTAGCAAACACTACGTGAACACTTTGTGCAGATTTACTTCACCTCCATCAACGAATTTCGAGTAATTCCATTGTTATCATTTTATTTTGCCATTTTAACTGCTGCTCTCAGTGGACTTTAATCTGACCACACACAGACGGTCTGGCACTAATTTAATCTAATTTCAGGCTCGGGTTAGAAGCTCCAGACCTGGAGCTCTCCTCCCACTCCCCGGCCAAGCTGTATCCCAAAAACAGAGCTCTTCTCTGGGCATGGATGACCACAGCCTCCCCCTGCCGCCGGCCTGTCTGGACCTCGCCTCGTCATCTTCCTCCGTCCAGCTGCTTAGGGAAATGTTTGGCCCTTCACATCGCGCCCTCCCGTCTTCTGCAGGACATCCAGAGGACCCCTCCACCGCTCTGGCCCTCCACAGCTCTCTGGAGCCTTTTCCCGGGAAGAAACTCGGCGAGGTGGGGGTCCAGCTGGGCCTGGAGTTTGGGCTGTCAGTGGGGATCGGGCTGGAGGAGAGGCTGGGGCTGGGGCTGGATCGAAAAATCGCCCGGACGTTTGCGGAGGTGGAGGAGAGGGTGAACCGCCGCATGGCTCGACTGAAGGTGGAGCTACAGAAGAGGGAAGCAGAGCTGGAGCGGGAGAGGCGGGACGGGGAACGACTGAAGAGTGAGAAACAGGAAGTGGAGGAGAGGGCGGCGTACCTGTCCAGACAGGTGGGTGGAGCTGTGATGCTGAATGATACCATGGTGACAGACAAATATAAACAACTTAGTACTTTCATTTCACCTGTTTTTAGACTGTGATTTGTTTTTTATCTCTCAGGTCTCTGCTGCCGTGGAGATGATGGAGCGGCTAAAGAAAGATCTGGAAGGAAAAGAGAAAGAGCTGAGTGAACGACAACAGTCAGTATCTTTCCACTCTGTCCGGGACAGGTGCATGCAGGTGTTTCTAAAAACAACAGGAAGTTAGTAAATGTAGTTTGGCTGCTGATTTAGCCGCTCACCAACACGGTCAGCAGGTGGCGCTGCAGCAGTGACTCACAGCTCATTAAAACACTTTGCACCCGACTTCCACAATTTGTGGCAAACGTCGCGTTCATTCTCGGAGTCATAACTCAGTCAAATCTGAACACACAGACATGAAACATGTTTATTAAGATTCAGCGTGACTTACACTTCCTGGGGATATCTTTACCTCCGGAATAAACGTCCACAAGTGATAGAAAAAGAGGCTCCTTATAATTGCAGAAGTTGCCTGGAAAAACTCCTGTTTTTAACTTTCCTTCAGTATCACAGTGATCCAGTGATGCTGTCTGCACATCCATGGGTGCACTGAAACCAGGAGCTGCTGAAGGAGACACTGACCACATGTGAACATATATAGGTTGTACTTTGTACATTGTACTTCCTGTTTACACCCCCCAAAGCATTATGGGGTGTGTAGTTCTAAAACGTAGCCCACAGTGTCAGACCTCGCTTTGTACTCCCTCATTTGAATGTAGGTGCCTCTTGTTTGTCTCCCACTTTTAGATTAGATTCCACTTTATTGTCAGATGGTCCTAACGTGGAGAAACAAAAAATGAGAACAGTAATACACAAAAGTAAACAATATCTTTTATATAATATATTATGCAGCATGAATACTCAGTGAACTCCTGTCTGTTCATAATGCGCTGAACAGAGAAACACACCATGATGCACAGACAGAGGACACGCCATGTTTGGTCTGCATCACTGGACACACACACTCACACACACTCAGCTGTGGTTTGCTGTGATGATAAATGTAAGATGACAGCGAGGCACAGCAGCCCTGAGGGTGTGTGTGTGTTTGTAAGGTCAGTCACTGTTTATGTGGCTTCATGTATCTGCATATTATATCTACATGTTATTTTTCATGCTGTTCTGTATCTGTGTGTGTTTTTATGTGACATTTAAATACATAATTATTTGCATCCACTGTAAAGCTCTGTCCTATGTCAGGTGTTCCTATTATTTTGTCCTCCCACTGCATATTCATTAGTTTGTGAAATAAATGTGTGTGTTTTTTGGTATACATTTTGAAATGTGTGTGTGTTGCAGGGAGATGGTGGACATCGAGTGTTTTCTGAGGGAGACTGCAGGGAAAGAGGCCGAGGCCAAATCCAGACTGCAGGTGACCACTAAAGACTGAGACACTGATTTTTCTCATTACTGAGAATGAGACAAACCGCTTTTCTGTGTTTGTGAGGTGTTTGAAGGTGCAAGATTAGCCTAGCTTAACTCAGTCAAAAGTAGTGAAATGCCCCTTTTTACACTTCTCCAAAGATGGCTGATATTAATAAACAGTTGTGATTTATGAGGTTAATCGCCATTAACAAAACAAAATCATATATTAAACTTGCAGGCCAATTTCCCGTTCTTTAAGCATGTAAAGTTGTGAGCTAACTGTTTGATTTATCATCTAAAACAATGTGGGTACGGTTTGCTAATTGTTCAGCTGAGCAGCTTAAACTGTTTGGTTAAGGTTAGCTAACTGTTTAGTGTAGTGGCTAACGTTCTTCAGGTTAGGTAACCATTCGTTTTAATGGCTAAAATTGGTTCGGGATGCTAACTGTTCAGTTTAGTGGCTAAAATAGTTTGTTTCAGGTTAGTTTATGGTTCATTTTGGTGGCTAAACTGTTCTCAGGTTAGCTAAATGTTCAGTTTAATTCAATTCAGTTTAGTTTATTTATTTAGCGCCATATCATAACAAAATTATCTCAGGGTAAAAAAACTGTCTTAGTGGCTAAGACAAATTGGATCACATTAGCTAACTGTTCAGTTTAACAGCAAAATCAGGTTGGTTCAGGTTAGCTTCAGGTTTTGGATGTAATGCAGTCAATGAAAAACGCTGTCATGAGTTGGGAATTGAACCCGATTTAAAAGGTAAATGTAAATGCTATCTGACCTCCACATACGTTTCATGACACACTTTAGTGTTGATCTTTTCTCACTTTCTCTGGAGCCAGCGTGTCAAATGTATTTACAGTATTTATACACTCTCATATCTTTTTGCAGTAGAAACAAATGTGTGTGATTTCAGGTGTTTATCGAGACGTTGTTGGAACGAGCCGACTGTGCAGAGAGACAGCTACTGCTGCTCAGCTCACACACACATCACAACCACTATACACACCACAGCGACAAATACACACACGCAGACGGATACACACCTGTACCTGGCCGAGGAGGACGCAGTCTGGACGGCAGCACTGATGACATCATCGCAAACAAGATGCAGGAAACTATCGGCAACCGGGTGAGAAAAAAAACTGTCTGATATTAATTTACAAAATGTGTCAAATAAAATTTTGTATTGTAAAAAAAACCCGTATGGTCCTTTAAATTGACACTGATGTTTTACCGGGATTAACTCTACTCACTCCACATTTCATCCTCCATTTCTTCCTTCCTCCTTTTCTCTAACCTTCTCCTGTCGTCCTTCTTCATTCTCCTCCTCCTCCTCCAGAGGAGTTACAGTGTTTCAGGCTCCTACAGGCTGGGAGAGCAGCTGTACAGCCACCATCACTACAGGTACCTGAACACATCACCAGCGTCAGTTTTACTGTGTAGAGAAGTTTGTACCGTAATGAACCTCTAAGATTTTATCACACTGGACCACAGAGCATCAAATGTTGCTTTTTATTGCATATTTCTTATCATTAAATTAGATTTTTTTTCTCCGAATTTTGCGAATTAATAATAAACTTTTAAGAAAACGTATGAGAAATGCTTCTTTTCTTATGACTAATAATTGTGAAAAAGTGATAATTGCACTATTTCACTAATAACCGAGATGAATTCATGATCACAGGTTTTATGGTTCCAAACAGAACCTATCTTTCTAATGAATCATCTCTCTGTCTCCCAGCGGTCTGACTGGTCGTATGCGGACCTTGTCTTTGGGTTCAGGTGCGTGGGACGGTGAGGGGGGGTTGGTCCACCTCCCGCCCCACCACTACGCTCCACCCTGGACTCGACGAGAGAGAAGAGGAGGAGACGGGAGGAGAGAGAGGCTGTGGTATGTCAAAGAGTTTGTTTGATCAACAGTCCTGTTGAGCAGCATTATTCTAGGGATGCCACTTTGACTGAAATATCTGAACAACTATGGGATGGATTGTGGTGAAATCTGGTTCAGACATTTATGTTCCCCTCAGAATTAATTGTAGTAATTTTGATGATCTTGTGACTTTTCATCTAGTGCCACCAGCTGGTCAAAATGTGTCCAAAATGACCAAATACCTGCAGAACTAATGACATTCCCATCAGATTCAGCTGTACTTTGTGTTTACTGCTAATTAGCTAATGTTAGCATGTTAGCACGCTAAACTATAAATGGTGAACATGGTAAACATCAGCATGTTAGTATTGTTAGCATGCTGACATTAGCATTTAGCTCACTGCTATGCCTCATACAGCCTCGCAGAGCCGCTAGCAAGGCTATAGATTCTTAGCTTTGTACCTTATCAGATTGTTTTAAGGAGTTTTTTGCAAGAACATAAAGCAAAAAAGGGGAACATTTCGAAACAATAAACTTGAAACAAATTTACATTTTTTCAGATTCATCATCATACTCCTATAACACTGTTGGACTCACGATGGACAGAACCAAAAAAGAACCAAAAGTCTCGAAGATCTGAGTTATTAAGCTTTATTTCTAGCTTTGTCTCATTTTTTTCTTCTTCTTCTTTTTCTTCTTCAGGGTCAGGGACGAAGGATGTAGGAGAACGTGGAGCAAAAGAAACTGTCGTCACCACAGCACTGAGGAAGAGGAGGAGGAAGAGGAGGAGGAAGTGTATGAAGAGGAGGAGGGATCCTGGAGCAGAGCTGAGATGAGGAGGCTCGTATTCGCCGGGACACACACACCTGGTTCAGGTAAACTGTATCTCTCTTTTTGCTCACTGGTTGTTGCAAACTTTGTGTTTGTTAATGCAGCACTTCCTGCAGCTGCTTCACAATAAAAGCCTGGATTTTCTTGTTACCTCCTCCCCTGCAGAAGCCCCCTCCTCCATCCGCTCTACCCCCTCCCGTCGTCATGGCGACAGACAGCTGGAGGCGGACACCTTGAGGCTGAGGGCAGGGCTTTTCTGCGTGTTTCCATATTTGGACGTGCGCTCCTTGCTGCGTGCGGCCGAGGTCTGCTCTGATTGGCAGTTTGTTGCTAGGCACCCAGCGGTTTGGACACGCCTCTGGCTGGAGAACGCCAGAGTGTCGGCCGAGGTAGAGGAGCCTTCGTCATCTTACGTCACTATCATCACCTTCATCAGAAATGTTATCATCATCTGCATTAAGTTTGTCTTAAATATATATTGGCATCATATTTAAACTGCAAATTCATTCAGATGAAATAGGTGTTTTTCCCGTCCTTACACGACTCGTGCGACAGGTCTGGACCACTCGTGAAATTAATTCGTACCTGACAGAAATTAGAAGTATAAGAAAATTGTTGAATGCCACAAATTCTCTTAAATCACTTGTTGGTCACCTCACACATAGTTTCTTTTTTTGTAAATGGATCACTAATTTCCTAAAACAGCTGGCCACTGTAGTGTTTATCGATCAAACAAGAGGAAATAGTACATTTGTTGGGGACTATTTTTTAGTGGCAGATTAATCCACATTTGGTGTGTTTTTTTGTGTGTGTGTGTAGTTCCTGACCACTCTGTCTCAGTGGTGTACTCAAACTCAGTCTGTGGTTCTGAACAACCTGAAGCCTCGAAGCAGACGAGCCGATGAGACGCGAGAGGATTACCACAAGACCACACGGTAACACACACACACACACGCATCGACACAGACTGAGCCCCAACACCTAACCTAACCCATCACAAATAAATGTCTAACCCAAACCTAAACCTAATTCTAACCTGAACCTTAAAACCAAGTCTTAACATTCAAACAATCCTTTGAAGTAATGGGCACCGGCCAAAATGTCCTCACAATGCAGGAATGTCCTCATAACGATGGTTTAAAACTGAAATTGGTCCTCACAAAGATAGCAACCCAAGCCCTCACACACACACACACACAGCTGTCAGGGATTAACGCTCAGTGTGGTGCACTGGGAAAAATATAAATGCTTTTCTTATCTTTTTAAAAATCACACAGATGCATGTTGCCGTGGTAACGGCATCTAATTTCAGTCCAGCTGTTGTCTGATTGGTCAGAATAGAACAGATAACGGGAGCACAAAAGATGTTCACATGAAAATGTAGCTGTGCTCCCTGAGTGCATTGTGGGTATTGTAGTTGACCTGTGTGTGTTTCCTGTCTCAGAGGCAGTGTGGAGCCGGGGGTGGAGGCCCTGCTGCGGTCAGCAGGGGGCAGTCTGCTCAACCTGTCTGTCTCTCAGTGTCCTCACATCCTCACTGACAGGACACTGTGGCTGGCCAGCTGCTACTGCAGGAACCTGCAGACGCTCACATACAGGTGACTCTGTTTACCTGTCTGTCTGCTTACCTGTCTGTCTGTTTACCCATCTGACTGTATACCTGTCTGTCCGTTTACCTGTCTGACTGTTTACCTGTCTGTCTGTTTACCTGTCTGACTCTTTACCTGTCTATTTACCTGTCTGTCTGTTTACCTGTCTGTTTACCTGTCGGACTGTTTACCTGTCTGACTGTTTACCTGTCTGACTGTTTACCTGTCTGTCTGTTTACCCATCTGACTGTATACCTGTCTGTCTGTTTACCTGTCTGTGCACGCAGGAGTTCATCAGATCCTCTCGGTCAGGAGGTTCTCTGGGCCCTGGGTGCAGGCTGCAGGAACATCAGCAGCCTGCAGGTGGCGCCCGCTCACCCGTGGTCAGTACACACACATACTGTATAGACACAGCTAGAGAACGTCCACGTAAAAAGGATGAATTTAAAAACATCCAGACTAAAACATAGGAACTTTATACAGACAGAAACACCTGTCTGTATAATGCAACAAAGTCCAACAGCAGCACAAACTACATCCTCCAAATGATCGTACAGTTGAATCAACACGTCTCTAAAACAAAATCTGAACATTTATTATAACCTTCATGAAGGAAGAATTATTACAGGACTGTTAGTTTTAGCCAGGTGTACCTAATAAACTGGACACTGACTGTTCATGAACATGGACTAAATACTAGAAACACTTCTCAGTTTAAGTCCTAAAATTTAAAGCAACAAATGACATTAATAACTACTCCTCTATCTCTGTCTTTCTTTCCTTCTCTCCTTCAGCCAACAGCCAACTCGTTTTGGCAGCCGTTGCCTGCAGACGATTGGTCGATGCTGGCCACACCTCCGCTCGCTCAGCGTGGGCGGGGTCGGCTGTGAGACTCAGGGATTGGTTGCTGTGGGTGAGTAATGTAATAACTTGACTGTAAGTGTTGACAGTGTGTGAGGGTCTGTTTTCAGATTTCACTTTGGGGAGTGACAGCTGCCGGGTCCAAACAGATTTAGGAATATAACCCATGTGAAATGCTAGTGTTTGAGGTTAAAAAAATACAATATTTACTTTGTTTTAGTAGTAACATAACAGTTACTCAATATAACAGTTATCAGTTTATTTCTAATTATCAGAAATATTGAAGTAGAATTATTAAAGGAAATAAAGTCTGTCATACATCTTCCATTTGCAAATAACACAATGTGAAATCCCCTGAATTGTTTGAAGATTTAAGTTGTAATCCATCAGATTTCCATCCTGGTTGATTTGGTGACACCTGCGGGTACCGTGGCAACAGCAGGTGTGGTGTAATACCAGATCAAACAGTGGTTCAAGCAGCTACCTTTTTCAGAAAACTGTTAACAGTGCAGCCAAACAAACTCAGGTTTGTTTTAATGAAGAAGTCAATCAATAATAATTTCAACGTCCATCTGATCAATCCCTTCCTGTCTGCCACTAACAATAAAAACCACTAAATCGAGAGGCATTTAAAGAATGTAAATACAGAGAATGGCCATAAATGGTATCAAAAATGGGGTTTGATTTCATGAAAATCTTAAGGATTATAACTTTAATTTGCCAAAAATTTACTCAAAACAAACAAACATTTAAACAGCTAAAAGCCACAGACCAGTGCTGAAATGATTAGTTGATTAATCAATTAAGTCGAAGCAAAAAGAGTCAGCTTCTCCAATGTGATGATTTGCTGGGAGGTTTTTTCCGTTTTACATCAAACTGAATCTCTTTGGGTTTTGAACTGTTGGTCGGACAAAACGAGACATTTGAAGACGTTACTTTGGACACTTTTCAACCTTTTCCCCCCACATTTTATAGACTAAATGGAAAATCAATTAATCAAAAAAAATGAGCGACAGATCAGTCGATAATGAAACAGTGGAAACACGGAGACACAGCAACTTTTCCAAAGTTAGCGAAAGTTGATTCGACTTTTTAAACACAGAATTAAATGTAAGTTTTAAAAATGTTGGTAGGTAATAAAAGATAATAATGGACAGAAGTAACACATTCAGAGTTATTACATATATGTGTGTGTGTGTGTGTGTGTGTGTGTGTGTGTGTGTGCGCGCAGTGCGTAGCTGTGCTCACCTGCAGGTGTTGGAGTTGGAGCGTATTACCGACCTCGGCCTGCAGGCGGCGACAGAGCTGTGTAAAGCCGGACTGCAGAGTCTGGAAACGCTGATCCTGATGCACACGCCCGTCAGCGGTCAGGCCGTCCTGCACGTCCACAGTGAGACACACCGGCTGCTCCTCTGAACACACGGTCGTATCGTCACACTGGCATTATACATTAACACGGTGTCCTCTGCAGGTGTGTGCGAGAACATCAGCTCTATAGTGGTCGAGATCTCGGCGTCAGATTACTTTGAAGAGCCGGACACTCAGGAGGCTCAACATCTGTTTGGAGAAATTCTCAACACACTAAAGGCGAGTGTGTGTGTGTTTGTGTTACACAATAAAAGCTAATTATACCACAGAGAAAGTTAAATCCTGGTTTCTGATTGGCTGGCAGATCTCTGTTAAGTGGACACCTCAACCGTAGTTCAGCTCAACAGTTTAAATCAGAGCTCAAGGTAGATTAAACTACAGGTAACTGCAGCCAATCAGCAGCCTGCTACACACCAACAACCCACATTAGCTTCATTCTTCTCTAACTTACAGACATGAACACGCGTCTTGTCCTGCAGTTTACTGAACGAGCCGCCAAACAAACATTCAGCGGGGAAAAGCGCACCGCTAACGTCAGATAGCTAACTAGCTGCTCAGCTGCAGCACGTTAAACAGCATGTTAGCGCTCCTGCTAACGTCACTTCAGTCCGGTTAGATGCTGCTGTGCTTCTTACTCTTCAACACCGCTAACAACACGCTGCCTGCTACGTCACATGTAGCTACAGAACAAGTTTGCTTAATGCAAAATTGTTAACAGTACATTTTTAAAAACTAATTTTTGATGTTGGTGTGTGTGTTTCTTCCTCAGGCTCTTCAGCAGCGTCCCGGGCTGTGTGACGTCTTGCAGGTTAAAGCCGAAGGATTCTGCTGACCCCAACACACACACAGAGACACACACACAGCTGAAACACCTTTCTTACAAAACCTGTCCCTGATCCACCACTCTGATCCTTCAGTCACTCAGGAGTTTATAAAATTCGTTGTTGGGGAAAAATTTTCTTACTGACAGAATATGAGAGATGGTCCGGAGTCAGTCCCTTATTTTGTCTCTATCCCTCAACTAAACCCTTTATTTCACTTAAATGTGTCACAAACTCACCTTTCTACCACATTTAAGTCTTTTTTTGCACTTAATAAAGAAAATCTTTTATCCTCTCTCACCTCAAAACCCTCAGTCTCCCTTAACTCAACCCTTTATTATAGTAAGGATTTGTTAATATATATTTCCTTCATAAAGTCATCTGTTCTGTTTTTGACAAGAACCTGAACCTTAACAAAACCTTAATCCCCTTTTCTTGTTTAACAAAGTTCAATTCTCCCCATCACAGCTTTACTCAACCTTAAAACAACCCTGTTCTCCATTAACAAACCCTTAGTCTTAGCTCGACTTTTACTTTCCCTTCGAGCATTAACATGAAGGTCCAGCCAACGTCTACCTTTAAAAAGCCATAATTCCTGTACTGAAGACCTATAAAACCCTTTATTCTTTAGCTTTACCTTAAAAATAAGCACAAGCACACACACGTATGCACAAGTATATTTGCACAAGCACAAGATACATTTACTCACACACCAAAGACATCAATCAATCAGATGTGTTGGAGTTGTTGATGGAAAAGTGAATATCACGTGTCGTCCAACATCTTTATAGGACATAAAAGTGCTACATGTGTAATTTTACCATCAATAAATCATTTTCTCATCAGTTTTGGAGGCTTTTGTGTAATTAATGAACCACTGCTCGATCGTTTTACTGAACTAACCCGGCAGGGGGCGCTGTTCTTCCAGAGGTAAAGCTTTCTCACAACATACTGTTGAGTCTCTGTTCCAAGGATGGATTTTTAGTTATTAGAATTGTTACAAATGTCAATGGGGTTTTGAATGAGGTTTTCTTACTCCTGGAACAGAACCTAGAAGTCACTGTTTAACTTCAGCTCCGTATTATATTTAACAACGTACGTTTGCTGACATGAGGCGTCCACGTTTACTTGGTTTTCAGGCACGTCTGTATTGTTGGGCACCAGGTCATATACTGTATATATGAGAGGTTTTCAAAAAGTCATAATTCCAATTTGGATGTTGATGTGAAGTTTGAAACTTGTAATTACAACAACTCAGATATGACATGAATGCCACATAACCTCAGTTCCAGTACGGCTCCGCCCTTCTGCCCAAATAAGGATTTCCCAACAGCCAGCTTCAGGAAGTCCCCTGAGAAAGAAAAAAAATATTAAATATGTCACATTATGTGTGTGTGTGTGTGTGTGTGCGCGTGAGATAAGCTCCTGCAGGACGAAGGTAAAGTGCAAAGGTCGTCCTGAGATGTGTGTGTTTGTACCTGTGGGAGTGAGCAAACAAACGACCTTTAACCCCAACAAAAGAGAGAGAGAGCATGTGACGGCTAGTAAACAACGTGTGTGTGTGTGTGTGTGTGTGTGAGAAAGAGAGTGAGGCGTTAAAAGGAGAGTGTGTGTGTTTTGGTGTTTATTTTGGTGTGTGTGTTGTGGTGACCATGGTTTTCCTCAGACGGACGACGCTGCTTCGCTACCTGCTGCTGTCGGCCATGTTGGCTCTGCTCCTCTTCATCAGCTCCTTGTGGCTACGTGAGTCGTCCCTGAATGTCGGCCATGTTGGCTCCACCTCTCTGCCTCTCTCACTCAGTTACTATTCAGTTATTCTGAGTTTTTATTACACAGTGTTTGATTCATACTACTGGCTGCCCACTAGTGGTGATTACATTTAATTAATTATATTTTTAAATAATATTTCTGAGGGAGGCAGATTCAAATAAGCCAGATGATTATTTTTGCCAGAATAATCACAGTCACTGATAATAAGAAAGACGTCTACTGGTCCTCGGCTTTACAGTAAAATAAGTCTCCTGTAGTTCTAGTAGTCAAGTTTGGTTTTAGGCAAACAAGGCACTACAGATGTTTTGTCAGAAGGTCGTGGGAGGCTCCTCCTGAGATTTCTTGCTAGCAAGACGAAGAGTCTGCAGCCACGCTAGCAGCTCCGCGAGGCTGCACTTAGACACAGCAGTGCCTCGAGTTAAATGCTAACACCAGTATGCTCACAATGACTATGCTAACATGCTGATGCTAAGCAGGTATAATGTTTACTGTTTGTCATCTTAGTTTAGCGTGTTAGCATGCTAACATTCACTAATTAGCAGTAAACACAAAGTACAGCTGAGGCTGATGGGAATGTAGGTATTTGGACCTCATGGAGGCGCTATAGAAAAAGTCAGAGGATCACCAAAGTCAGCAGGATTCATCCTCTGGGGAACATGAATGTCTGAACCAAATTTCATGACAATCCATCCAATAGCTGTTGAGATATTTCAGTCTGAACCAAAGTGGAGGACCGACCAAGATAGAGCCGCGCTGCTAGCATGACAATGGACACTAATGGGCGAAAACCAAACTTCACGCTCTCAACCAGACAACCCAAACGTTGACTTCATCTATACAGTATTATGGCGTATTTCTGCTCCGTAAAGCATTAATAAATAAAGCATTAACCACAGTTGCTTTACTGTAAAGGTGGTAAAAAAATGGTAACAAGTTTTGTTTTGCCTCTCTTAAGCTCAGGGTGGAGTCCGAGACTGCGGCAGCGCCTGGCAGCCATGTTTTCACCACCTAACAGTAGGACCAACACACATACACACACACACATTTTTACTTCTATCCTTATGAGGACTCTGACTCCTCAGGCCCTGAAAACTTTACATGAAGTCAGTATTTCTCTTTAACTTTAAATATTCTGTATTAAATAAGCATTATTAAGAGTTCAAGACTCAAAAACTCACCAATTGTTTTTTCCACTTCAAACTAATGAGCAATGCAAGGACAAAAACATTACTTAAAAATCTCTAAAGTAAAATAACAAAAAACAGTTGGCAGAAAGTCTTGTGTTTATGTGAGACTACATTACATACACTACATAACTTAAACCAAGTCTGAAACCTTAAACAGCTTTTTGAAGAGATGAGGAACAAACATGTCCTCGCTCCTGAGGTCTAAAACTCTGGTCCTCAGAAAGATAGAAGTACAGGTACTCTTCTTTCTCTTTCAGTTTAATTCAATGCAGGTTGACCGTCACAATGTTCCGGTGAAAAACATGTTGCCTCAGCACATTCGTATATAAACAGAGTAAAACAGATAAAAAAATCCAAATTAATACACAAAAAAGTTACAGTACATGGAATAAAACGAGTGTAGATAAATATACTAATCAATTCAAGAAATAAAAAAGTTGGTGTGTTGATATAAAAGATAAAAAATCCTTTTGTTCGTTTTTCTTTCAGCCTGAGCCTCCATTGGTCCCTGGGGAGTGGGCGGAGCCTGGCGAAGGAGCCCCGCCCCTCATCCAGGAGTGTCCTGGCCAATCGTTTCAGGCCTGGCGTCTACTGCTGTATTTAAAGTCCAGCCTGGCCGACGCTGACGACGTCCTGCTGGAGCCGTACCTGCAGGGCTGGGATCAGCTCCTCAGGTACACACAGAAAACTTTGTTTTAAAGGGAACAGTTCAACATTTTGGGAGAGTTAAGATGTTCAGGTCGACGCCTCTCTCATGTGTGTACGGTAAATATGAAGCTACAGCCAGCAGCCGGTTAGCTTAGCATAAAGACTGGAAACGGGGGAAACAGCTAGCCTGTGTCTGGGCCTTATGACATGTAATTTCCCTGCTTCATACATATCCTCCATATATTCTACACGCACCTAATTTTCTTAACAAGTCATAATTGTCAGGACCGTCACACAACCTTACACCTTACTCGTCTTATGAGGACTCTGTATTAGCTTTATTTCCGATGGTTTAAATTTTAAATCGCCATTTGAAGAAGAGACAAACCGTAAGATGAGACTGTTGTTTAATGCTAACATTACTCTGTTTGTCTAGCTTACATGCTTGTTTGCAGTTTTAAATCGTATGTTTTCACGTTTTAACGTTTCACGCCTTCTCTTTCAGGTTCATGGAGTCTCTCGGGACGGTGGTCAATTTCTTTTCTCAGAAGGTGAAGGAAAAGGTGGTACTGATACGAGAGCTGTCACTCAAACACAGTACAGAGGCTCATGGGAAACGCGGTCTGCCTGCCCACTCTGGACTACAAACCCCAGCATCCTTTGGACTCAAAGACGGGGTGAGAGTTGAGTGTACTGACGTGGTGCGAACACTGGATGGCATGAAGTAATTCACAGCTGATTGTCTTCATTTTCCTCTTGAGGCGTATCGTTCGGTTCGATCCATGATGGAGGCGGAGCTAAAAGAGGGCGTGGTCGACTTCTCCCGTCGTACCGATTCGGGCTGCAGGACGCTGCTGCGGCTGCATCGATCTCTGCTGTGGCTGAAGCTGATGTTGGAGGGTTTGGCTGAAGGGCCGGACGCAGACGGCCGATACAAAACACCTGGAGAGCTGTGCAGGTAACAGACACGCGGTGTGTTCAAGGACCAGTCACACTGTCAGACAACAGTCAGACAACAGACACAGAGGAACGTCTCCTGAGTTTTAACTGCTCAGTGTGTGGTGATAAGCTGGTTAGCCAGACTTGCTAATGTTAGCAGCTTACATTAGAACAGATTGTTCACACTGTTCAATTTTTAGTCATGCTAGCAGCACGGCTCTATGGATGTAATCCACCATTTTGTTCCCCTCAGGATGAACTGTAATAACTTTGGTGATCCTCTGACTCATCATCTAGCGCCACCATCAGGTCAACATGTTAGTGTGTCCAACACTTTGGTTTATGACCAAATACCTGCAGAGCTAATGACATTCCCATCAGCCTCAGCTGGACTCTGTGTTTACTGCTAATTAGCTAATGTTAACATGCTAACACGCTAAACTAAGATGGTGAACATGGTGAACATTATACCTGCTAAACATCAGCATGTTAGCATTACCAATATGAGTAGTTAGCATGCTGATGTTAGCATTTAGCTGTGTTTAAGTACATCCTTGCAGAGCTGCTAGCATAAAAAACATCTCATTATTGTACCTATAAAATGTATTTTCAATTTAACTTCTAGAGAATTTACTATATGATGACATATCACTCACCCCTACAAGACACCCTCAGTCTGCCTTTTGTCTTCGTCCCTCAGGGATGCCTACGAGGTGGCGTTGGCCCCCCACCACCCCTGGGTGCTCCGTCAGGCTGCAGAGTTCGTCTTCCTCGCTCTCCCGGACAGACAGTACTTCCTGCAGCTGGTGTGCGTGCAGAGCCAGCAGGAGGCCACGCCCGTCCTGCGTGTCGTCATCCACGCCCTGACGCTGGTGCACACGCGAACTCAGCGAATCCTGGCCGAACACGACATGCTGGAGCTGCCCTGACCGACGCACCTCAACACGCTGACCGTACGAAGGAAAGAAAAGGCTTCCTGTCGCTCTGCAGAAACCTTAAGGTTTCAGGAACAGACCCGAGACCTCCAACACACGACTGACAGCAACTCTGGGAGTCGGTATCTTAGAAAAGTCCAAGGCGGTGCCGAAGCCTTTTACAGACACTGTGGGAATTGTTTTTCACTAAACATATTTTGGATTTTTCACAAAATGTAGTTTATTTTGGTCACATGCATGTAGCACAGCAAACACGCAGGCTCACATTTGTTTTTTACAGTGAAGTACGGTATGTAAGCAGCAACATCCTGGATTTACAAAATGTAATTGCTGTTAATAGTTGAATAATTCCTGTTTGCACTTTAAGGCACCATGTGCTGCATTCAGGACCACATGGGATTTGGAAGTGTCCTGACGTCACATTCATCAAGGTACCAAAACATTTATAAAATGAATGTGGGATTATTTTTAAACTTCTCTAAGGAAACGTCCCATTTCCCACTTGCCCTGAATGCAACATTAAAAACAGAAGGTTTTATGGCAGCAGTGGAACGAGAATAAAAACACTCAACTAATTTATTCAACGCTGCAAGAAATCAAGTAAAAATGTACAAAATATATCAGTGTACAGTTAGTGTTCAGATTTAATCTTCACGAAATACGACTACGACGACTTCCACACAACAAAGTTTAACCAGGACGCGAGCTGTAAGCAGTAAATACGACATGTACAACACGACTCTGCTACTTACAAAGCTTCTCTTTAACCACAGCACAGGACTGTTAACACTGCTGCCACCCCGGAATCAGCACAACGGAGTCAATTCAACTCCTAATAATCACACTGATAAACGACGAGGATTTCAGTTTCACGGAGCCGAGAAGGCATCTTCAAATCTCAAAGATCTTCAGTTCACAATAATCCTCAAATTTCACTTTTTTGTTTTCTATCAAAAAGTATTTCACATTTTTCTATACCGATACCAAATCAATTATTAAAACTTATCTAACTAATCAATGAATTGTTCCGGCAGCTTCTGTTAAAAATAGTGCTGGGTTTCATTTGACATTTTGCGATACACCACAACAATAATCGATTATTAAAATTGTTGTTGATTCATTTTCTGTTGATCGACTAAATAATTAATTAAATGTTTGAGCACTTTTTTGTTTCGTTTCTTTTTCTACACAAGTATCGTGCAGCAGAACAACTTCTTTCACTGATTTACTTAAAAACATGTTTTCCCCCCCCATTTAACAAAAGAAGCCAAAGTTCTCAAATGTTAAATGTCCAAACACGAGCAGCTGAACGCAGAAGAGTCCAGGTTCGATCTGTCGGGACGTTTCAGACCGAAGCGGCTGATAAACCGGGTCTTTCAGGGCGTGGGTGCGTCCAGAAGCGAGTGTTCGTCCCCCTGGTGGATCCTCATGTGTGTTTTCAGACAGTGGCTCTGAGTGAAGGCTTTGTCGCAGACGGTGCAGCGGTACGGTCTCTCCCCGTTGTGCGTCCTCATGTGGACCGTCAGGTGTTCTTGGCGAGAGCACGCTTTCCCACAAACGCTACAGACAAACAGTTTGATGCCCAGGTGGCTCCTCACGTGGTTGTTCAGGTGAGTCTTGCGTTTGAAAAAGCGGCCGCAGTCCGAGCAGCCGTACGGCGCCTCGCCGGTGTGCACGCGCATGTGCGCCTTCAGCTCGCCGTTGGATATGAAGCCTTTGCTGCATACGATGCAGATGAACGGCCTCTCGCTGCTGTGAGTCCTCATGTGAGCCGTCAGACCGCAGTTCGACAGGAAGGTTTTGCAGCAGATGTGGCACAGGTACGGCCGGTCTCTGGAGGTGTGGATCTTCTCGTGTGACTTCAACGTGCTGGGAAGTTTGAAACGCTTCCCGCAAACCTCACAGCCGTAACGTCTCTCCCCCGAGTGAGTCACCTTGTGGCGGGTTAAAGATCGCAGGTCGTAGAAGGATTTACCACAAACATTGCAGTGGTACTTGTCTCGACCTGTGTGCACCTTGCTGTGAGCTCGGAGCTGCGCCTTTAGACCAAACGCTTTCGGGCAAATATCACACTTGTGAGGTTTATCCGCCACGTGGATCCAGCGGTGAACGCTCAAGCTGGACATATGAGCAAAGCTTTTGTTGCAAACGTCGCATTTAAACGGTCTGTTTCCTGTGTGCAGAGTTGTGTGGCAGCTGAGGCCGGTGGTGGTGAAGAAAGACTTTCCACAATATGAACAGTCGTGAGTTTTTTGATAATTTCTCAGATGTCCCTTTAACGCTTCCACAGAGTCAAAACGCTCTCCGCACACTCCACAAACACACTGCGGTTCGTCCACATGACTCCAGGCGTGTTTGATCAAACTGCCCAGTATCCTGTACCAAACTCCACACACTTTACAGGGCGTTTTAACGCTCCCGATCAACCTCTCCTTCACACCGGACCTTTTGGCCCCTCGTTTCCATCTCCTCTTTAACGACTGCAGCTCAGGACCGGGTTTCCAGTTGTCTTCTCTGTCAAACGCCTCGCCTCCGTCTTTGTCCTCGTCATTGCTGGAGGCCGCTCCGCTCTCAGCAGCATCTTCGTCATCAGCTTCCTCTGTTTTCATGTCCTGTTGTTGAGCTGTTGAGCTGCTGTTACCTTCGACATGTCGAACCGGGCTGCTGTGGAGCAGAAATGACACGTTACTCGTCTACATGAGTCCTCCCGTTAATCTGGGTTAACACTGCATTAAAAACACTTAAAGGTTCCCTTCTGAGTTTTGTTTATGTTTTTGCGCACACGAGTGACGCGATACACAGTCCAGCCAGTGATTTCACACTATTCCACTGATCCACAGGTGACGGTAACACAATAAGAAACGCAGCGACAGAAGCAGAAGAAGAAGACGACTGCCAGCTAGTAAACACGGATGTAAACAATGCGAGGTTTAAAATACCTAAAAGTATGTGTAACATTTGTTTGTGGCGCCTTTAATATTTAACTTTGTTTGTTTCTGGCAAACAGATGCTGTGTCTTTGTTTAGAACAGACCGATAAATCTTCAGCCGATAAATTATCAAAGATAGGTTTCGAATTAGTGTCACAATTAATTCAAATGTTTGTTTTCACGCTGTAAAATGTCGCTTTTTGTTCATGAATCCATGCTGACTTTTTAAATTACCTTGAACTGAGCCCGGCTTCACTTTCCATCACCACAGCGGCAGCAGACGAAGAATCAGTGGTGGCGCCATCGTTTCTCTGTAAACAGTGGAGCTCCTCTTCCTCTTCCTCCTCCTCTTCCTCCTCCCCTGTCTGCAAGAGTTACATCCCAAATTATGTTTTTAAGGAAAAATAACTTTGACAACTGAAAATTAAATCTTTTTTGGGACCATCTTCGATGAAACCTCTCACACAACAGAGCACAGACACTCAGGTGGTTTAAGAAGAAGAAATCCTTCAGTTTCTACCTTCAGTCGGAGGTAGAGGACCGTCTTCTCCACCCTGGTGGACTTCATGCTCCTGGAGATCTCCTCTGGGGTCAGCGCCTTCACTCTGAGCCGCTGGAGTCTCCTGCTCCTGTCCGACTTGAAGACGTCAAAAGGTTTGTCGTCTCCCGCCAGCTGAGGGAAGGTGGACTTCAGCAGGTCCAGGAAGTCCGCCTCCTGCAGGCCACGAGGACACCTCAGGACCTGCACCGAGGATTTCAGTAACACTGAAACAAAGAGAGTTCCAGATTATTAACAACCTCCATCACACACACCAAACATTTAGTACGTTTACGACTCCATCTTGTAGTTTCACCATCTTTGGAGAGACCGTCTGACTGGGAATCCTCCAGCATGCAGATCCTGAGAAAGTGATGAGTCGGTTCTTCACCGAGCCGAGGTCTGCCGCGCCGCCGCCTCGCAGACTGAACTCTGGGAGACAAAAACCTGAAAAGGTGAATATTTGGTTAAAATGCAAATAACAGATGATCCTGCAGCCGTCTACGAGCCGACCACAGTGTGCGTTATTTATAAAAGCAGTTTAAAACGTGACATTTTACTATGAACTTTGGCATAAAAATGTGATGGTCGTGCTCAGATCTGTGAGCAGGTGTCTTGTCTTACCTGCTGCACAGTTGGCTTTGATCAGCTGACGTCGAGGCAGAGCAGCTGGATGGAGAATCTCCGGTGGCATCGTCTCGTCTCTGATCAGGATGAAGGTCTTCGCTGCTGGTCTGCGGATCCTCTCCGGTCTGTAAACAGACAGACCTTGTTAAAGCAACAGCAGAACTTAAAATGACTAACAGGCAATAAAAAGAGACGTTTAGAGCATGAAGGATTACCCTGTTGTTATTAAAATGCCCTTTGATTTCATTGATATTTAGCTTGAATATCTATATATTAAAGATTTATTGATTAATTTGATTAAAACACAAACACTCCTTGGCTGACGAATTCTACCAGACTTCTACTTACAAATGTGGGCACCCTCCTAAACTGCAGCTACGCTGACGGATGGAGAGAAGACATCAAAGACGTGCAGGTGATGCTGTTTTAAACTACCTTCAGTCGGATGTAGAGGGCTGAATGCCCCGCGCTCCTGTAGATCTCCTCAGGCGTCAGCGTCTCTACTCTCAGAGGAAAGAGTCTCTTCGTCCTGTCGGATGTGAAGACATCAAAAGGTTTCTGAGCTGCCAGCTGAGGGAAGGTGGACCTCAGCAGGTCCAGGAAGTCCGCCTCCTGCAGGCCACGAGGACACTGCAGCTCCTGCACCGGGTACTTCTTAAACACTGAGACGACAAACATTCATCATGCGGTTCAGTTCATGTTTCCACCAGAAGCCTCTGTGCAGATGAGCTATTAATTCGTCTTTGAAGCGTACCCCTTTTCGAGAGCACATCAGTCTGCGAGTCCTCCAGGATGCGGATCTTGAAGTCTAGATGGCTCTGTGTGTCGCTGACACGAGGTCTGCCGGGCCTTCTCCTGTCAGACTGAGCTCTGGGGGAAAATAACCTGGAGGATGAAGATTGTCAACAGGTTAGTAACAAAACAACAGACAGCGACAGCAGGCCAAAAGTGTGTGGACACTGGGATTAGTGACCTTGAAGGTATCCGATAGTCGGGGTCCTTCAGATCTTCTCGTCTCTGTCTGGAGCTCTCTGTTGGTCGCACCATCTGCTGCTCTTCATCTCCACCACCACCATCATCATCATCATCATCATCATCATCACCCTCTTCGTCTCCGTACCACAGGAGGCCCAGGCTCCCAGCGTCCTCCACACCTGGACCCACATGGAGCGAGAGAAATAAAAATCCTGTCTCAATCAGCACACGTACATTTTTATCACTGTGAATGCTGTTTTATATTATTTAAGTGGAGTTTATTAATAGGCTTTATTAACATGTTATTTACTGTTGTTCTTTTGGTTTTCCTAATTTTCTAACACATTTAAAAAGAGAAGTGTGAAGACCCACCTGACTGCTGCTCCTCTTCCTCCTCGCTCACAACAACCACCTCGTGGCCTTCCAGATCTGGGATCAGGGCTTCGTGTTTTCAAACAAAAAAAAAAGTAAAAGAAAGTCAGATAAAAATGCTGGCTGAGTGATTTCACAGCAGCTTTAAACAGATATCGATAGCATCGCCAAAAGTCACGCGAGAAACTTTGATACCTGCAGTCCCGCAAAGGTATTTCCCCGTTTTAAGGGCCCATGAACCAAAAGTGAAAACTGACTTATTTAAGTAAAACGTTTTATATGTAGATGCACGCCGAATTATAGATCACATCATAAAAACGTATGTATGCGTTCACTTTATGTCCTCCGAAGTCTGCGCGTTTGTCAGCGAGCAAAGAAACTTTAAATTGGCCGTTTTTAAAATTAAGTTCCACAATCCACAGAACAGAACGTTTGTGACAGGAGGTAACGGTGTTTATGTATCACTCTGAGTTCATTCAGGCACTGACCTGTTCTCTCTAGTTTGACCTGAGGCTGCAAGAGAAGCTCCAGCTGCCTCCTCTGCCGGTCGATCTCCTGTCTGAAGCCCGAAGCCTCCTCCTCGTAACCGGCTACGGTTCTCTCTACAACCGCTAAGATTTCCTGCGCGGCTGTTGTCAGTTTCTCGGTAACGATTCCTCTCAGTATCTCCGCTTTGGACATCTCCGAGCCGCCACTGTTCCTCTTCATCCAGTAAAACATGGTTAATTTGCTCTCACAGCAGAGATTTTACGCAGAATATCTTCGCACATCTGCGCGGACGGTGTTGTTCCGGTTTGTGGTGCAACCACAAATGGTGTCCGGCGAAAAACAAAAACAAAGGGAGTGCAGCAGATAAACGTCGTTCCTTAACTTGTCTTATTAAATATAATTTTTGTACAAAATACACCCAATAAATATATAGCTTTTACTGAGGCTTCAATTCATCAATTGGCCTGATGATGGCGCCAAAGCAATCTAATTTTAAAAACGCTGGACTCAGTATGGTGTGAAAAATAGAGGTTACCTGGTGTAACCCCAGTTCTATGAGTACGTTAGAGTACCTCTAACGGGCTTCGCTATTGGTTTATCCCCTCGAGGCTCTGCCTCGGCACCTGATCAAAAGTCCACGTACTCACCGCCCACACGGGGGTAGCACCCTCCCCTATAAGAACCCTAGTCCACACCTTGGTTCAAGGCCCCTAGCCTCACACCATGCCGGACCTGGTTCCCGGACTCTCTGGTGCCACGACTATCACCGCCAGCTGGTGCGTCCGGACCCGGTGGAGCAAAAGCATTATCAGACGCAAAGGTGGGAAGGCATACAACAGGCCAGTGGGCCACACTGGATGGGCCAACGCGTCCACCCTCAAGGGAGGATTGTCCGTCCACCTCAGGGAGAACCATAGGTGGCAGTGGGCATTCTTTCTGCTCACAAAGAGGTCAGCCACTGGATGACCAAACCTCTGCCAGACCTGCCCCGCCACGTCTGGGAAGAGGCCGCAGTCCTCCTCGACTGGACCTCACCTGGACACCCTGTCCGCCTCCACATTGAGGGCCGCTGGCACATAACAGGCTTTCAACGGGCACAGATGGCAGTCCGCTCAGGTCAAGATGGAGGCCGCCATCTTGTGTAGAGCCGGGGATTGGACCCCACAAAATTGATAACATCGTCCTCCCATCGCGAAGCGCAGGTACTTCCTGCAACCCTGCAGGATGGGAACATGGAAGTAATCATCAGTCAGGTCTATGGATGTCATCCAGTCGCCTGGCTGGCTGGCTGGATGCATTCCAACAGCTCTCTGACCGTCAACATGCGAAACGGTCTGCGCGCAATGTAGTCGTTCAAAGCGCGCAGGTTCAGAATAGGTCTCACACCCCCCATTTCTTGGGTACCGTGAGCGGTTGGGCAACGGGATCGGCAGGGAGATGCAGATCGGGCCCGCCCGTTGCGATCCCCCCCACTCCGGGAAGAGCACACGGGGGGCCCTGCCAGAAAGGGCTGTGATGCAGCTAACGCTAACACTGACAAAATCAACAAATTGAGCGTTGAGAGTTGCTGCGCGTGTTGGGCAAATATCACATTTATATAAATCAAGTGGAGTACGTTAGTAGTTTCAGTTAACAGCAGCTTGGAGTCAGAGCCATCACGACACAAACAACATGTTAGCATCTTCATGGCAGAGATGATATTAAAGATGATGATAACCTTTAATAAAGAGACATGTTACTCATACTTGTTCAGGGAGCAGAGGACTTGCACTGACACTGTCAGGACTTGAAAGTAAACAAAGAGGATATCAGTGATGGTGTCGGCCCAACAATGTCCTGAATCAGGCTCACATGTTGAACGAGGCTC
>LKNJ01004695.1:0-29428 GCA_002120245.1 Maccullochella peelii | reverse complement strand
TTAAAACTCTTTAAAAAGTCTGCCTGTTTCCGACGTCCTGCATTTGGGCCCACCCGTCTTGCCAGCCCGCGTAACAGTGGGGTTTGTAGCTCTTCAATATTTTACACCACTGTAGCTGGTTTTCCTGCTTTAATGTGATTTTTCACACTTTCCTTTACCTTCAAATTAAATATAGTAAAAACATATACTTAAAATATCACATATTACTCTGAGTAAGGAGTTTGCTATAAAATAGTACATGTCATCAGAATAATTAGAAATACACTATAATCACATTATAATTCTGCACATGGAAGATTTAATTTTATCTTATCAGTTATAGTTTAAAGAGTTTCTATCTACTGGCTCCTAAAGTAACCACAGTGAACATTAGCTAGCGATTTGTTAACAATGTTATATTATATACAATATTTTGGAAAAGCAAACATATAGAATGTTACTTACAAAATCTGAAAACTAGTAACTATAGCTTTTTAAAAAATGTAGCGGAGTAAAAAGTACAATATTTTCCCTCTGAAATGAGTATAAATAAGTATCATACAATGGAAATACTCAAGTGAAGTACAAGCACCTAAAAAATGTACTTAAGTACAGTACTTAAGTAAATGTACTTGGTTATATTCCACTACTGCCAGGTTGTACACACTAATTTGAACTTCTTTCAAAATATAAAGGTTTAGTGTGATATTAGCATTCTGCAACTTAGTAAAACTCAGCTGGGTCTTCTCATTGAGTGATTCATTTAATCATTATTTAGGTTTGCTGAACTGATACCAATTCACATAGTTTTTGTTGTATGACTTGCTCGTCAACTGCAGTTTCTGAGATAAGGACAAGTGATTCAGAGTAATGTTCCCCAGCAAACTTTATGAGCACGCCTAAAAAAAAGTTTACAGAATGTAAATGTCATGTTGTTGAAGTATAGAACTTTGTATATATTAAGTCTGTGTGTTATCACATGTGAGGCGAATTTCCCCCATGACTCTGAATGTTGGGCTGAAATGTCAAATGTAGATCTGCGGGGATTCCTGTTATAGCAGACGAAACTGCTCACCATGTTCTGCTGTAGTTAAATTAGGAACACAGTATGTGAAACACATAATACTGTGTAATAATACATAACATTGTTTCACATTTTCATAATTGGTTTTCAAATACCTTACTTTTACTAACAATACAGATCCGATTACTTTCACTTGGAAAATGAGCATTAACATAAACAAGATTTAAATAAGAATTATGACTATAATCTGTTACAGTGTACAACTAACTACCAATGAAATAGCTAACTACCAATGAACAGCTACAGACAGAGCTAAAACATAGAGCAAGCACGTTCTCCACATTGTATTGTGCGTCTTGTTGATATCAAATTTCATTCTGACATTTCTTAACACAGCACAACAGATTTATACTTACAAATTTTAGAGCTAAAGATCAGTATCAATATTACCGTTACATTTACAGGGCAGAAGTCCTCATTTTGATCATTTGTTCTCGTAAACCAGGGCTTTATTCTTTGACTTCTGCGTTGTCGCTCGATGTGTGTGTGTGTGTGTTATCAGGAAGTTCAATAGGATTTCCTGATTTAGACAAGCAGATGCGACACAAGCAATAGTTTCATGTCATCTATGTCAAACTGTGTTCATCCCACTGACTGAACTGACACAGTTACAAATACATTTAAAGTGAAATGTTTAACAAAACACTTAATTTTTCAAAATAATTCGACTCTAAACGTCAGGGTGTATATTGTGCTATACACAAGTATATATTTTTCTGTTCATTAAATGAAGAGCTCCATTACAAAATGCTACACATCAATATTGAGAAAACATGACTTGAACGATTAAACATTTAACTGGAAATGTGACACAATGTGTTTCCACAAAAAGAAGAAGAAGAAGAAGAAAGAAAGAAAGAAAAAGCTGCCAGCTAGATTTACTGATTAATTCCTTCAAATTCTGGATAAAGCAGGTTTTTGCTATCAGCAGCTCTAAGGGCAACGGTTCCTGTCTAGCACTTTCACTGCAAAGTATGTCAACAACAGCTGATCAGATCGATGTGAAATTCTGCGTGGATGTTGATGGTTCCAACAGTTTTAATTCCTTTCCATCATGTCAACATTTTGCTATAAGCCACACTGTGGTACCTGATGATGCCCAGAGGATAATTCCTAATGTTTTTTTGACCACAATCAGTCATGAAATTTACTGACCAACATTTCTGCTGCCCAGAGGCTGAGCACTTTTAATGTTGGGTATTTGTTTTCCTCTACCACCAACATCATGTCGAAATATCAAATATACACATAAGATATTAATTCATTCATCATATTCATATGTCTCATAATTTTATCTGCAGATTACCATGACATTTGCAAAGCCCTATTTTGATTTGAATTTGACCCCATGACCTTTCCTCTAACCCTAACCTCAGGAAAAAACTTTCAATGTTGACCCTACTACAAGACTGAAAAGCAGAATCAACAGCATATTTTTTCATCCATTCAATACTTTATTTTAAAAAATGTATATTTTAAATGTTATATTGTGGGGTGTTATTTAACATCACAGCCTCCAATAACAGGCTGATTAAGAACAAAATCTTCATTGGCTATTTGATGGGAATTTTGGGGATCTTTCATGTCCAGGTGCTGAGTCCAAAAAATACTGTTCTGCAGTGTTGTATTTGTGGGGAAAGACATTGGGAAGAAACAACAGAAACAGTAAATGAAAGTAGGAGAGGCATAAGTTATATTAAAACAGAACAGTGCACCAAGCAGAGTCACAATTGAATGGAATAAGGAAAAGTCTTCCTCTAGTGACAGCAAATGCAGTTATGCGCAGAAATGGACTCATCTGACATTACAGGAAAAGAGAACCAGCTGACAACTGTGGTTTCCCTGTTCAGCTCTGAGGGTTTTAGCAGTTTCCTGTTAAAACTGTTAGAAAATCATCTAGTCTAAACTGCAAATATTTGGATACATTTTGGATTATGGATGTACCTTAATTACTTAATTACTATTTTACTATTTATAATTACTATTTTTAATCCTTCCAATCCATGTTATATTAGTTATTTCATTTTTTTTTACCTTTTTCCTCTTGATGATGTTTATATTTTTCTATATTTGTATATTATGTATAAATGATAGTTTTGAGGTGCAAGACCGACCAACCGAAAGACAGACCGACATTGCCATCCCTAGAGCCATGTTGCTCTAAAGACTGTGGGTGTTCAGAGTTTAAAGCTGGGGTAGGAAAAACCTGTGTGACCTATGCAAAACCTTCCGCCTCTCTCTTTGCTGCCTTGCATCACTCCGCTAAGCCCCTCCCAACAAACCCACAACTTCAAACAGCAGCAAAAGGAGTCGGTTGCTCTGCAAAACCTCATGCCTCGTAGGGCTCGCTCTCCACGCCGTGAGCCTCACCAAGACCCCGGTCCCTCTCGCTGCGGCTTCTCTTCTCCAAGACACCCATCCAGCCCTTCTGGTCCCAGGTTTCAGAGGCAGCTGCAACGCCATCTAACAGGATGAGAGGGTAGTACACCACACACACACCACTGCCCCCCCCCAAAGTTATTCCCCACTGTTTGTCATCATGCTTCTTAGCCACGATGATACGAGCATCACGGCATCGAACATAATGAGCCTGAAGCTCCATGTGGAGCTGGGACGTGTTGTTTTGTACTATATGCCGCTGTAAGCAAAGGAGGTATTGGAAACTGATCAAGTTGCAGGATTTTCTGCAGGATTTTCCGCCATTGAATCAGGTTTTCACCATTTGTAGAACAGCCAATAGCAACACACCGTCTCTCTGAAATGACCTGTGATTGGCCAAAGCCTCCCGTCACGGGCTAGATTTTCCTAAAGCCTGAAAACAGAGCCATGAGGAGAAGTTTTCTCTCAGACCGCTTGAATTACAATATGCTGAACAGTTATTATGGAATTTTTGCCCAGTGACGCCATAAAAATGCCGCCTATCCCACCTTTAAGAGGTTAAATTAATATATAACACATAGAATAAACACATTGCTTATTGCCATGCATCGATCAGAAACATTATCTTTCATCTGGCACCACTGAGAGGCCAAGATTTCTACTTGCATAATATCCAAATCTAATGAGCAGATTACCATAAAATGAAACATTACTATTAATGCTGCCTTGAGGTTGAGTCATGTTTGATGCTTAGACAAACTTTTATCCATCTTTTATAAAACTGAACATATACCTAACATCGACAAAAAAATTATTCTGATGATCAATTAATCCTTTTAAAGCCATTTTTAAAGAAAAAATGTCAAGATTTCCCTGGTTCTATCTTCTCAAATGTGAATATTTCCCATTTTCTTAGTTTTCTGTGATAGTGAACTGAATATCTTCTGGTTGTGGTCTGTTGGTCAGACAAAACATTACATCTGAAGTTGTCATCTTGGGCTCTGGGAAATAATGATGGAGATGTTCCACTATTTGTAGCCTAAACAATTATCAAGTAGTGGAGAATTTAATCCGATGGCTAATAATGAAAATAATTGTTATTTGCAGCCCTGCTGTACAGTCAGGACTACGTGCTTTGTAGCAATAAGACTATCGGTCATATTTTCAACACACAAACACACAGTGATCAGGAACGTTAACTGAGTAATAGTCACTCTCTTATTTCCTTCCCCACCTCCGCTCTTTATCTCTATCTCTCCATCTTTCTTACACCGAGGGTGTCGTATACTGTGAAGCCCCTCGAGGCAAATTTGTGATACTGGGCGATATAAATAAAAATTGATTTGACTTGATCATGCGCTGCAGAAAGTAGGCTACTTTCATTCTGCAGCAGGGTCCATGTATTCCTCAACGTGAGCCACTTGACCATCCTTTTCTTTTTCGTCAAGCACTGTAAACGTCCGACTGCGCAACCTACCTGACCCTCTCACCACACACACACCTGAGTGGCTTTTTTTTAGCCAGGAACCTACAAGGGAAAGGTCGCGGTGTGCGCACGCCCCACCCTCGCGCGCGCTGCATTAAAAGAAGGTGTATGAAGGCGAGTCATCTGCTGAGGGTTGAAGAAGGCTGTCAGCACATTCCTCTTTCACTGAGTGGAAGCAACTGGACTGAATGGAGTACCAGTGGTGAGTCTTTTGAAATTTTAGTTCAACTTTCTGATTAGAAAAAACAATATGTGCAGATTTATCATCTGGTAACTTTCAGAGTGTGGACACTTTAGGGAAACAATTTTGTTTTACAAGTTTGTCTTGCTTATTTACTGCAACTCTAAAAACTGTAATCCTAATCAACTTTGAATGAGACACATTTATAGATTACTCACAATCATGCACCACCTAAAACTCACTTTAGCCTACTTAAATGAAAGGACATTGGGGTAGAAGCCTGTTTATATACAGAGCGTTTTTAAATTAAATTTAATCTTTATTTACACTTGATAAAATATATTGAGGATCAAGATACCCCTTTTCCAAGTTTGTATTTTTACAACTGAAAGAAAAACAAAAGAAATCACCAAAGGTACAGGGGGACAAATAAGGGGAAAGTTTAAATCAGGGAAAAATATTTATTAATAAATAAATATAACTAATGTCCTCAGAAACTACTCTGAGTCAAATACTGTTGAAAATTATTCCTGGAGGATAATACCCAACCATTACCTTAAAAATCTTGCCAGACCACTCATAACTAGACATACAACATTGTCATATGAGCATTTTTCTGGTCAGGTTCAAGATGAAGACACACCAGCAGCATGTTTACGGAAAGATTGTGGTCTTATTAATGGTTATGGCATGGCAAGGATTAGGTGAGCAAAACTTGGTTTAGGGAAAGATAATGGTTGTTGTTAATGCTGGGGAATGATTGGTTAAGAGAAAGCATTGATTGCATTTAAGTGATTGCATTTTTTCCTTTTGATTGTTGGTAGAAGACACAAACCTGCAGTGTCAGAGTCAGATCCTTTATATGTCCATCCATGCACTCCAAACTCCTCGAGTCGTATGAGAATACATCTTTGTGTTTTAGTTCTGGACATAATCACAAGTAATTTAGTTTTTGATCGAGCAACCGATGCTGCTGTTTTACTGAGAAAAGTTTAAACCTTAAAGATTTTCATTATGACAGGAAGTAACAGAGTTGATGGAAAGTGGGAAATGTGGTCATTTTCCTTTAAATTTTCAATAATTACCCTATGGGAATGTTTTTTCAGCAAAAATCAGTTGTTTTCCATAGTTTTAGTTACATCGATTGTAAACAGAACATTTGGGGGTCTTTCTCATCAGGTGCCCTGTGAAGTTTCCACTAGTAGCACTAATGAGCAATGTTTTATGAGCAAGTCCACTTTTGTTTTCAATCACAGGACCATGGTGGCAACAAGATATGCATTCCTGCCAACAATTTGATGCTATTGAAACGAAAAGTAACAATGCGCCAACAAAGGCAGGGATGAAGAAGACTGAGGAAGCTTTTAAAATATTTTTAAAAAATCTGATTTGCATTGTAAATATAATTGTGTTATTTACAAGAAACTCCCCCAAGCAATTTTAAAGGTACCCTGTGGAGTTTTTAACCACTAGTAGCTCTACTGAGCAATGTTTTTACAAGTGGGTGTCTGTTTTGTTTGTATCATGCACACGCACGAAGGAGACACAATACACATTCCTCCCACCAGCTTCACGCTACTCCAGTGATCAGCAGTTGGTGGCAGTAATGGACAAAGAAATGTAGCAATGCAACAGTAAAGGAAGTGAAGAAGAAGACTGCAAGCTATCAAGCATGGCTGTAAACAATGCACAATCAAAAAGAAATTGGCTTTGCAAATGTTTTATGAGGAAGGAAATGCATTCAACATGTTGGATAGACTTCAAGGATACACACAATCATTTCTGGTGAGAAAAACTGAATGTGAACATAACTTTTTTTGTTTACAAGAAAACTTGGTAAATGGTAAACAGACTGCATTTATATAGGCTAGTGCTTTTATCCAAAGCGGGGATCAAACTGACAACCTTGTGGAATTAGTGGACGACGTGCTCCACCTCCTGAGCCACAACACTTTTTTATTGACTTTATTTAGGCCTTGTCTCTGGGGAAATTACATTAAGTAACAAATATTAAATGTTCTTTTACACTTAGTACTGAACACAAAGTAATAAAATCACCAGAAATATTAGAAATTGCTGCATCCAGTGATACCCCACATTTACTTTTTACTACCTACTGTCGCAAGTTATCACATTTTGAGATTTGAGATTTAGAAATCCTACAGTTATCATTAAGAATAGATTACATATATGCCTTGTGTCTCCATCAGTCATTGTATGGTCATTAATTGACTCTAATTCACTCTGACACATCCACCAAACTTCTAGATCTACCACACTGCAAACCAGAGGGCATCAAAGTAAAATAATGGAAGAGCAGTCTGCCAGTGAACCATCCAGATCAGGCTTCGTCCTGGCTGATTATGCAGTCTTTGCTGCCATGTTGTTCGTCTCTATGGCCATCGGACTCTTCCAGGCCCTTAAGAAGAGTCCAGGGGACGTCAGTGCTGATGACTTCTTCACTGGGGGTCGGAGCATGCCAGCAGTGCCTGTTGGGCTGTCGCTCTGTGCCAGTTTTATGTCAGCAGTCCAGGTTCTGGGTGTCCCCTCTGAGGCTTCTCGCTATGGCTTTAAATTCCTCTACATGTGCCTTGGACAAAGCATCAACTCCCTGCTGACAGCTTATCTCTTCCTGCCAGTTTTCTTTCGACTGGGCATCACCAGCACCAATCAGGTCATAATGAGCTTCCACTTATTACCCCAATAATATTATATAAGATAGAAGGGCTTAATTTGATGGTTTAAACAAACTAAACATAAAGTAACTAAGCATTAAAATACCTAAAGTAAGAGTAAGTATTTCTGAGCCTTCATAGTGTAGAAATAAGGTCAGGACATGCACCTGTGGGTCATTTAACGTGATGAATATAGGTGAGGAAGGATGAGGGATGTGTGCAGAGATACTGTGCCATGTTATAACTCCAGCCGTCTGCCTGTCACAGTATCTGAAGATGAGATTTGGCAGAGGGATGCAGCTGTTGGGGAGTGTCCAGTTTCTTGTGGCGACGGTAAGACAGACATCACTGTGTTCTCTGTTACTGGGTATTGTTGAGGACAAAGTTGTATTCAGTGCTCTTAAAGACAATGTCACTTTTTTTTTGTGCAAGTATTTGCTTTGACAGGCTCAGATTGCCAAGTGAATTTAGCACCAGGCATGCAGGCAATTTTCATAAACAAGCATGAGCTCTAAAACTTTCCTGTGCTTGTCACTGTGTTTGCTGATTTCCTTGTCTTTCCTTTTTCTCAGTTGCTTTACACAGGGATTGTCATCTATGCACCTGCCTTGATCCTCAACCAGGGTAGGAGAGATCACCTGATGTTCCTCTGTCTGTATGCATTAATGGGATGTTTTCATTCAGGCAGCATTTTGGTTATATTTCCCACAATTCTTTGATATTTGGTCCATCACTTGCAAATAATACATGACTTTCTCCATTAATTCAGAACTTTATCACTGCGTATAAGTGTATATCTAGTCAGAGATGTCCTGCAGTTTTACACCCAACACCAAGACCTGGCAAGGTAACATTAGCTGGACCCAGGGGAAAAAAACCTGTGTATCATCTTTGTATTCATAACAGATAACAGATCCTTTGTTTATTCTGTATTTGTTCCTGTGTTGTTCCCACAGCAAATTTAGATTTAGGTAAGCATCAGGAAATGGCACAAATGCCAAAGATATGTACCCCTCTTTGTGACTATATTGCATGCAAGGATGCAACAGCAAAGTCCAGATTATTAAAGGACAAAGACAAAAAACATGACACATTTTGTAATATGTGGTCAAAGCCATTCAGTGGCATTCATGTGGTGAATGATGTCCGAACACTGTTAATGACTAGTCATTTTCTATAGATAAAAATAAGGTGTTAAATTAAAGGATATTCCATATTAACACAATTGTTTTGTTTATTTCAGCTACTGGACTCAACATGTGGGTGTCTCTGTTTTCTACTGGGATCATTTGCACCCTCTACACCACACTGGTAAGGACATATTTCTCATCAAACCAGCATAGCACTTAGGGTAGTCGCTCTTAAACAGACAGGGCTGGTTTCTGTTGAAACTCAAATGTGCATCCAGAAATACATATTGACGGTATACAACACATCTGGCAGGAGTCCCATTTAAGATAGGCTACATATTTGTAAGTGATTGTGTCACTCTAGCCAATGAAGATTTAGCAGTGTATGTCAGCAGGCCAATGTTACTGTGTCCTCTACGTTTACCTTACTGAGAATTTTATCATTGTTGACAGACCTCTTAGCAACTCAGCACTACTAATATTTTGCCTGTGGTTTTGGGATTGCTTCCTAGAGTTGGTTGGGATGTCAGTATGTTTAATCTGAAGAACTTGTTACATGGTCGAAAAGTGTCTAAAACCGCCCTCCGCCACACCTGTGTCTGACAATTTTTGGAACTTTCCAAAAACAATACAAGAAGCATGGCTGACTTGCTGGGTGTCTCTTTTTTATTCTTTACACAACAACTTTTTGTATGTACAAACAACTGCAAAACCGTGAATGCCTTTGAGGATATACTGTTTGAAAGTATGCACTGTTATCCGCATTTGAAGGATTATTGTGTCTCACTATGACAATAAGCCTTCCACTCCACCTATTCGGAACAGCTATAAACACTTTTGCCTTCAGACGTGTTCAGACGACACATCATACAAACTATTTTGTTTCGAGCATGCCCACTCCTAACCAGGGTTAGGGGTGACATTACATGATACTGTAAGAGTAATTTGTTTGTGACTGTACTGTAATACATGGATATATTTAATATAAAACTAGAATTTAGTTACATTACTTTCATATTGTTTCATCTTTGATTGCAAATTTTTTAACGAATACAAAAAGAAAACCCCCCTTTGGCAACCTATGCAGACACCAAACTAAGAAAATAAAATCAAAGTCTGTGATTGATTGATTGATATGTGTTTGGTTTGGTGTAGGCAGCAGGACACACTTTTATGTAGACACTGATACTATTGGAACAGTATAAGCAATGAATACACCTTGCCCTTAATTTATTCTTTTGTAAAAGTCTCAGATGCTGTGGTGTGTTTTCCTGTCTGTCTCTTCCATCTGTCTGTAACAGGGTGGCATGAAAGCTGTGATCTGGACTGATGTGTTCCAGATTTCCATCATGTTGTCGGGCTTTGTGGCCATTTTCATCCACGGCACAATTCTGGTTGGTGGTCCTGCGTTGGTACTGGAGATTGCCAATAATGGATCACGCATTAATTTTAATGAGTAAAAACACTGTTTGTTTTTTTTCTTCCATTTCGACACATAAATATGTGGATAACCCCACATTACTGTGTGTGCACAATAAGATGCACATGCCATCAAATCTTATCATAGTCCCACTGCAGTTCTTTTGAAGTAATATCTACCTTTTGATGATGATTTAAGATTATTTCAGGCTGAAAAATACTACTGGTTACTACTGGTATTATTCATTTACGCTTTAAAGTTTTTCCATCCGGGCAAAAATAAACTATACATACAGTTGAGCACAAAAGTTCATTCTTGACCTAGGACACAGAAGTTTGACAAAAGCAATCTTAACTCAAGGTCCACTTACCAGCTTTTTATTGAGCTTTTAACCACATCTCACAGTCTTCCTTGGTGGATGGACTTTTCCTAAATATGGAACTTCAGTCACGTGATATCAGGTGGTTGTAGATGGGGAGAAATTGTAACCCCTGTCTCTGTTCCAAGATGGTCTTTGCCTCCATAAGGTGCTGTCAAAAGCTATGGAAAAAGCTAGTAAGTGGACCTGGAGTTGTCAAACTATACATACAGTTTTTGTAATTTTTGGCAATAATATCAACACATTAAAATGTACTGAATGTCACATGCAAAATATAAACAACTTGATTTCAATAGTACTGGCCCTGGAACTGGTTTCCAAAATATGCATGTTAACTAAAAATGGAAATAGGATGTAAAGAGTGGTGTGTCCCTGATTTTAATGTTTTCCATCAGTTTTGACGTTGACCCTCGGAAGCGTTATACCTTCTGGAGCCTGTCTGTGGGTGGTGCATTGGTTTGGCTGTCCATGTACGGGGTAAACCAAGCTCAAGTCCAGCGCTACATCTCCTGCAGAACAGAAAGAGAAGCCCAGTGGTGAGTGGAGACCTGTTTTTTCAGACACAAAGTGAAATGTAATAGTTTTGTTCCTTGTTAGGTAGTTCAGACAAAGGTTATATTCAGTAGAGCTTTTATATTATCAGACATTGTTGCTCTGCAATGAGTCATCAGACATTTGATATCTTATTTTCATTTTTCTTTTTGGTAGTTCCCTGTAAGATTTTTCATGTACTGCTGACTTCTGAGGACGGACATGGTTGGAGTAAATGTGAATATTTTGAAAGGGTTTAAGTCATCACTCCTTCCATTTTGACTTCATAAACAAATGACTTAATGAATTCACGAATGGTGAAAATCTTCTGTTGAAGCTCTTTATGCTGACAGTCAAGCCTTTAATTTACATGCAAAGCATCAATAAGCAACTAATTGCATTACATTTCACAAATTGCATTAAAAACATACATACATATAACAGCCCTTCAGGTTTTGCCAAATTACTTGAACTTATAGGTTTTATAATTACAGAACCATGACAAAGCAAACCTGGGTCCCTGTAATGATGTTTGCTTTTGATTGCAGGGCGCTGTTTGTGAACCAAGTGGGTCTGTGCTTCATTGTGAGCAGTGCAGGAACCTGCGGCATTGTCATGTTTGCTTATTACATCAACTGTGATCCGCTGAAGTCTGGGAGGATTTCTGCCCCTGATCTGGTACTCAAGACACTCCAGGAAAAAAATATTCATATTGATCCTTGGCTAGCGCATGATACTGTGTAGGGTTCAAATGGTACTGATACTATGTAATGCAAGTACAGATAGGTTATGTTTTTGCTGGACTTCACTCTATCTTTAGATGTAATGTTTTCCACTCACATGTGTTCCATTGTCCAGATTGAAAGAGAAACATCTGTACGTCTAAGATTTTCCTTCAAATGTTTACTTTAGCTGTTTACTACACCGGTGCTTTTATGTAACTAAGGTCAAACGGCACTGAAAGCTGAAGTATATTTTATAGATTGCCATCAGGATAAGAAGTTACCTTTTATTGGTTGGTGACTCAAGACTGTGAGAAAATAATGACTTTACAAAATGAACAATGAATTGATTTTATTCAATGAAGAACAACTGGAATTTTTTTTTTTCTAACACAGATATTTACTTTTCCACTATTTCCCCCTCTCTCTCTCTCTCATCTGATGAAGTATATGCCATACTTCGTGTTGGACATATTCAAAACCTACCCTGGCTTTCCAGGTCTTTTCCTTGCCTGTGCATACAGCGGGACTCTGAGGTATTTCAATCTTGGTTTCTATAAACCTAATTAAACTTATGACAGGTTTCCCCCTAACATTACAGGGAGCCAGTGGAGCAAAGTAACTAAGTATATTTACTCAAGTTCTGTACTTAAGTGTAATTTTGAGGTACTTGAATTTAGTACATTATATTTCTACTCCATTACATTTCAGAGGGAAATGTACTTTTTACTCCACTACATTTATTTAGCTATAGTTACCAGTTTCTTTTCAGGTTAAGATTAAACCTTTTAGGCTTGTGACCTCTTACAAAAAAAGCAGTGTGTGGTTGGGTCCCCTTGTCACATTTCAGATGTCTATGCCTGTCTGTCTATTACTGTAGCAGTCCCACCAAAGATATCTCCCCTTTAAACCTCTCAGATGGTTTTATTTGAATTACTGGTCAAAGTTCAAAGATGGAAAATGATCCAATATTTCCCATAAAAGCAAAGATTAGATTCATGTCCAAAATATGAATACAAATGTATGTAAAGAACATAGTTTTTCTTCTTTCCTGCCTCCTTAATCATCTCAGATTCATCCTGTGACCCTCTGGAGGGGCCTGACCCCCAGGTTGGGAAACACTGGACAAAACTACGTAACTGTATAAAATAATTTAGACTAGCTCCACCCGAGCTGCTACAGCAGGAAAATGTTACTTATGCAATGATACAACAATCTAATAATGTCATATACAATAATACAACTGTCATGACTGGTGTGAGCAAATGCAGACAATGGAGGCAGAGCTGGTGCAGATCAATGATTTATTCACAAAAATAAGGTTCAAGGCTTACAGGACCACGAGGCAGGCAGGCAGGTAACAGGCTTGAAAGCAATTACATTAAACAACAGAGCAACATTGACAAACTGGCAGAGGAACTATGTATCTGGGCAGTTATATGAGGTATATGGGAATGCGGTGAAAACAAGGCAGATGGGAGTGGCACAAACTGGAATGACATGGGAAAGACACCTATGAACACTGCTGTCTTAATGGCTCTATATTTGCTACAGGATCATAATTATATATATATAAGATAAATATATTTTCTTTACAACTTTTAAAGTAATACTTTTTGTAGTTTTAAGATGGTAGCAAACCTTAATTAAACATATTTGAGCATTCTGGCTTCCTTATTGGCTGTGATTGTCACAGAATAAATTGAACAAAGAAACAATATTAATGTGTAAACATGACAAGTGAGCTGCTGATGTAGGATAACTGGTGACCCCATTTCTTTTTCACAGCACGGCCTCCACAAGTATCAATGCGATGGCTGCAGTAACGATGGAGGATCTGCTGCGACCTCATCTACTCCACATGACCCAGAAGAAGTTGATCCTCGTTTCCAAAGGACTGTGTAGGTTGATTCTCACTGAAAATACCCACTAAATTGGGTTGTTTTTACTCTTGTATGTATTCTTTGTTCTTGTTTTAAAACCAAAAGACAACCATGATATAAGGCAGAAAACTGCCACGTGATTTATACTGGCACCAACTGTTTGGAGAACAAATCACATTTCATCATCATTTCATCATGTTTTATGTTACACATCAACTGAATAGTTATAATAATTATGTTTTGGAACAAAGTCGAATGCAAAAGATAACATTTTTCACACTTCATTATTTCAGTATTTATTCTCTTTTTTCTCTAAGCATTGATGTACGGAGTTAGTTGTATCACCGTAGCTGCTCTCACCTCCCTACTGGATTGGGGAGTTCTTCAGGTATGATACCTAAATATTACCATATTACATGATAGTTAATCCACTGTGCAATTGTTAAAAATGTAGCTTTAAAAGAGCTTTAAATGGAACACAATGTGCAGCCTTGAAGCTGCAACCTGCAAGTAGCTTCAAATATTCAACAAATATAATTAAATGTTTAATAGTTATTTGTTAGCAATAATAATTAGGCAAACCATAATGATTACATGCAAAACTTTTTCTTCACTACTATTTAAATTGGAATTTTATGATTAATCAAAAATTGTAATAGATGAATAGAAGTTATATGACTATGAATTCTTAATCTTGTGCAAAACATGCAAACCAAGACTTTGTACGAAAAGAAATAGTCAAAGTTGAAACTCAAGAGCCCCTTTGTTTCAGTTTGTCTATTTAATTTTGTGACCTCTGGGTTAATGAGCAATAGTTCAGACTGAACTACAGCATAAGATTTACTTCTATTCTGTAATAAAGTCTCAGTGGTATGTTTGGTTGCTTTTCCAGAACTGCCTTTGTCTTCTCTATTCAGGGATCGTTCACCGTCATGGGTGTGGTCAGTGGTCCATTACTGGGCGTATTCATTTTGGGGATGTTTGTCCCAGCAACAAACAAGATGGTGAGTGGCTTGAATTGTCCCATGCTGTACTCTGTAGTTTGTTTGTTTGTTCTCTTATTCAGGAAAACCCATAAGAAATGTTAACAATGGACATACCTTGAATCCTTAAAGTAAAAGCCAGTAGCCAGTAGGTATCGTCTGTTTGAACAAAAAACCTTTAGCAGGATGTTTCAAAAGTTATGTTGAAAGTGTTTTTTCTCACACGGCTTCTTGCCTGATATATCACAAAATTTGTAGAAAGGATCTTATGGGGAGAACAAAAAATGACTGATTTTTGATCAGTCTGGATTGGATTAGTCATATCTTTTATGACACATTTTTTTTACAGACACAAAAAGTAAAATCTTCTACCACTCTGCCGAGTCCACTTGCTTATAATAGTGATGTAGCTACAATATTTTGAAAAAAATAAATGGCCACCAACATCAATTTTTGTTATCCCTAGTAAAGTCACAAATATTATAAACAAACTAGGATTCCTTAAAAAAAGGAATGTACCACTGATCAGAGGGCAAGTGTTGGAAAATTTAGATGTTCAATTAATTTAAATACATTTACCTAAATTCCTCCGCTTTGTGCTATTACTGCGCCACAGCTGTTTTATTATGAACACTTTGCGTAAAAAGGCCAAACAGCGCTTCTATCTATTAAGGAAGGTTCATACTTTCCATGTTAGTCATAATATCCATTGATTAATCTGTATTTACTGTTAATATCACTTAAGAATGTCATTATCTAAAACCAAACAAAACCATTTGAAATCATTAACTTAGGCCCCCCTCCCCAACACACACACCTTCTTCCCGGCAGCTTTTGTTTCGTTAAATAGACTTTGAATCTTTCGTCAGCAGTCTGTATGTTATCACCAGCAAGAAAAGAAGTCATTCCATGACTGCTTTCACTGACATTAGGTGCTAGTGATTTATATAGATATATGTTGGGTGTTTTATGTTATGGTATTTCGATTTTCATAGAAAGTTAATCATTATATAAGAACATGTTACTTTTCTGAAATGTGAAATTTCTCTTTGTGCAACAAAACTCTTAAATATCTTAAACATTTGCTTACAGTACTTTCAGATATCTTTATTTTTGGAGCTCTGGCACACAAAGCCCACCACAAAGAACTAACACAGACAACGACCAACTGATGTGGCTGCATCCCATTTGCCTCAAATTGCCTCTCGTCTTCTGTTAAAAGTTGTACTTGGTTTTTCAGGGGGCGTTCTCAGGAATATTAGTGGGCTTCTGCGTCTCTCTGTGGCTGGCTGTTGGTTCAACTCTTTACCCACCCAGTGAGGAAACCATGGGTGTCCTGCCCAGCTACGCAGGCGAGTGTGGAACCAGCAACATCACCCTAAACAGCAGCACTAAACAGAACCAACACTCCATCTCCACTCCGCTTCACCCCAATAACCAGGGGTCAGTGAGTTCAACAAGACCTGCACTGATAAACAACTGTTTTTCTCCCCAATTGATGTAACTTTATAGACTGCTAATGTCAGATATAATAAAGACATTAAGTCCTGACATAGAACTAGATGCATGTGCCAGCAATAAAACTGACCTTTTCCAAAACTAGGGGCCTGCTTAACTTCTACTCCATGTCCTACCTCTACTTCGGTGCCATGGCGACTAGTTCGGTCGTGCTAGTTGGACTGATCGTGAGCTATGCAACAGGTAAAAAGATAAAAAGACTAAACACACAAGTGAAAACTGCTGACACACGATTACACATTATTCAGAACTGCTGCTTTAATTCAAGCCAATAAACTACACAGTATTTTAAATATACCAACCTACACCCAATGCAATGCAACACAACTGCTGTGCAGTAAAAGCTTGTAATGTTCCATTTTATTTCATTTTATGATACTGTATCAGAGAGGTGTGATTGAACTCTGTTGTCATTTTTGTCTGTTGTTATTTGTGGTGATTAATTGCATTACATTACAATGAAAACTGAAGAAATTCTGTTGTTTCTCTCTACACACAGGACCAACAAAGAGGCATCACATTAGAGAGGGTTTGTTATGGTGGGATCTGAACAAAAAGCAAGTACAGCACAGAGTAAGTACTATATCATAAGCTTATGACTTTGGTGGCCCTTGTTTTACTTGTGTAGATGCACCTAGGAATGTAATGAAGTGGAACAGGATGAACTGGAAGAACCAACATCTTAATGAATACAGGAGATTATCTCTCTCTCTCCCAACTCAGACTCTAACCCCTTTATGTGATTTTTATCCCTTTTATGTGATTTTTTTCTGTTGGAAACATACTTATGGTATGATTGTAATGTATGGCAGATATGGTAGATAAGATGTGCATGTAGCAACAACTCTAGACGGCTTTAACCCCACACCTACTACAGTCTCAACGCTGATCGAACTTCAGATTTTGAAATCAAAATCATGTTCAGAGACCGTGCACCTTGATATTATTATGTGTGTGTCAGAGTAACTTGGAGTCCATCGGTTTTTGTTTCTTATTGTTTTAAAACCAAAATTTTGGTTTAATTTTTTTTTAGGGAGACAAGGTGGCAGATATGGTATCCCAGCTTGTGCCTTTGAGGGACCTGCATAAAGAAGGCGCAAATGAAAAAAAAGAAGAACCAGGAGATGTTGGGAATATTACATTACCACTCAGAGTTGAGGTGTTGGACAACTAAAGGTTTTTATCCCAAATGGCACTAATGACAGTACCATTTCCTCTCTTGTATCAGTAAGCATTTTGTAGTAGCAGACTTTTTTTATGCTGTTCAATTCAACTCTTAATTCCTAAAGTTTACTAGCTACGTTTAGGTAAAACAAAAGACTATTTAAAAAAAAAAAATTCCTTAAAATGTGATTGAATAATGAATGCCTTTTATTATTGTGCCGAGGAATGTATTGACTAATAAAATACCCTCAGGTGTTCTTTGAATTCATACAATGTTGAAAGGCTCTTTCATCAGGACATTCACTCTGGTATGTCCCATATCTGTAACAATGCACACCTGCGCATCAACCAGTGCAAATGGATATGTGACAGTCAAGATTGTGTGTGTGCTTTGACAGTAATTCAACTCCTGTTTCCTCATCCTCCACTCTGAGTTCATTCACTTTATTTACCCTCCTCTTAAATGGACAGTAAAGGGGGATCATTTTTTGGTAGGTGGTAGGACCCTAGTATTTCTGGCACCACTCCTATAAATGGGAGATCTCCTAACCAGTTATGTCTTTCCACGTAAAAATGAACTGCAGGAAGCATCGTAAAGATATCAGAAGCATTTTCAGGAACAGTAGGTCTTAAAAAACAGCTAATCAGTTCATAGGTAATTACTCAGTAGCATCAGTAGGGATACAAAAATCTGTTACACAAAAATAAGCAGTAGGTAGCACCAATATTGTCTATGATATAACCCAATTCACTATAAACAGCAGCGTTATAAGTGTGCAAACTCTACTATGTGCTGGAGTGGATGCAAAGAAGCAAAGGCAAAAATATAAGACATCTTCTGTTGTGAGTAGTTTATTAATGCTACTTTGTGGATCTAAAATCTTTTTATTTCCTTGAGCTTCACTCTGATTTCTTCTGTTCATGTCTGGGGAGCCACTGGTTGGCTCTACTTCAATGGAGGAACATTAAATGAGACTATGCAACTTTTAAAATAAGAAATAACACAATATTCCTCTTAGAGATGAAAAGTTGAATTCGTAAGCAATAAAACACACCTGCGCAATATTCCACAAACTAAACTTGACTCTTCTCTACTTGTGCTACTGTTACTCTATTAACATTTATCCCACAATTGCTTCATGGTTGCTTCTGCATCATTCACATTCCAGTGTTATTTAATCTAACTTTAATGTTTTTGTGGATCTGTAATGTTTTGATGTTTTTTTTGTTTATTTTCTTGTAAATGTGGCTCCTTACAGATTTTATCTCTATAATTTTTAGCTAAATGATAAAACCAAAAATATATTACATCCAACTGAGAATAGTGTTGCAAACATAGGTGAAGAGTAACAAGTCTTAGTACTATAAATATGTAGCTTTTCCATGTTCTTATACTTTTATGAATATATTATCAAATTAGTATTTATGTGGAAATATTGTAATTATTTTAATTGTTTTGTTCCTCTTTCTTGTGATAAATCTCTGATGAAAAGATGCTCACGTATTTGGAGAGGAGTGGTAAAGTTGTTTTTATTTATGTTCAAACAGTTATGACCATTCATTTTTAAAACAGGCCCAGAGAAAGTAACTTTACTTTAACCTAGGTACTTTTCTACACAAGTAAATTTACTTCAGCCTAAAATAACCATACTCTTACTTGAGTAGGACACTGTCTTTATACCACTGTTTAACATCTTTACTCAGTTTCTCAATTTTAAAACCCTTCAAAATGACTTAAGAATAAGAAAGTGTGATTATATCCTGACATTAATAAGGGTATTATGCTGTATTACAAGTATATTTTGGTGTATACTGACACCTGGTGATGATTGGGCATCACTTCAAAGTTCAGATGTACGCACATGGCTGGCACACATCCGTTATGGCTGCCAGATACTTGAAACCAATGAGTAGGCTACAAAATCACTTCATATCACATAATGGTCATTTATTGCATTTTCTTAATCTTTCACCCATTCTCACTATACAAAAGTAAGCATAACATTTCCAGACACTCCATCTTCCACAATAAATTGGTAGGCCTAACTGAAGGTCTGTCTTTAATGTTGTGGCATTGTGCTTTCGTGCACATTGGTCCTGAATCCCTCAACCACCTCCATGTTGCTTTTCTTCAGCCCGGTGCTTCACCACTCATCTGCGGCCCTGTTAGAGTCCTCGTCCGCTACAGCACAGTCCAGGCGCTGAACACCGGGAAGCGCCAGGTCCCTTTCGTTAAGCTTCTCCAGAAACGAGGAGAGCAGTCGTTTGTTTAAATGGTCCGTCAGGGTCCTTTCTTCTTCGACCCGCTCCTTGGCGACATTTCTACCCGACTCCACTTCCCCCGCCTCGGTGTCCGCGCTGAGCTGCGGAGGGGCCGACCGGTGGTTCAAGGACAAGCCGTCCTCCCCGGACTGCTGCTCCGGGCAGCTCCCTGCGTCCGCCCCAGATTCCGTCTCCATCTGTGATATTAAAGTGGTTTGCAGGGCGGCATTCTCCAGCTCTTTCAGACGTTTACTGTGGAGGCCGCAGGCGGGAGGTTCATTTCCAGCCGGGTTGTTGTTGTGTGGCGGCTCACCAGTTTGCTCCATCATGCTCTGCGTCAGGAGTGCAGCCCATAGATATGAACGACTTCTGTGGTGCAGACGGAGAGGTGTCGCCTTCCCGTGGCCACCAATAGTGCTGCACCATGCACCATTGACAGACACACTGTAGCCATTTACCAGTGGACTAAAATGATAGAAAAGTATTCACTATTCCTTTACTGAATTTAATGTAGCAATACCACAATTTCAAAATTCTCCATTACAAGTAAAAGTCCTACATGCAAAATGTTACCTAAGTGAAAGTACAGAAGTATAACCGTAATAGGCCTACTTTTGATACTTAAGTATCAAGTATTATAAGATAATCATCAGTTATGTACATCAACGTCATCTGCATTGTAACACACACAAGTAACTATAGCTGTAAAATGAATGTAGTGGAATTTAAAGGACATTTCCCCTGCAGTGTCGTAACTGCAAAGTATAAGTACAAAGTACCTTAAATGGAACAACTCAAGTACAAGTACATCCAAATTTTACTAAAGTAAAGTACTTGATACTTGAGTAAATGTATGTAGTCACTTTCCACCACAGTTAATGATAATAATAATAGTATTACTTTTGTTATTATCATTCAGATGGACATTTATGTGTTATATTGACACATATGTTCCCATTGTCAAAAACTGTTAATACTAATATACCTCGGTGGTAATACAATTGCAAGATGAATTATTACAAATTTAAATGTCATCATGACCTTTCACCTAAAGCCAGGAATATTATTTTTTAGGTGCTGAACAAAGTCATGGGACCTAAAAATTACTTTAAGAAAATCACTTGTACTCTTCCTGCACGGTCCAATTTGAGCACAGTTTTGGGTCGATGTAAGTGCAGTTTTTGGAATAATAAAGGAAATTTAGATTTTCCAAAAGACATTTTGATGAAAACAAACTGTAATTCACTATCCACCAAACTGTCTTTATTTACAGCAACAACACTCACAAAACAGTGTAAACTTTTTACACGCTTGGGGAGTCCATCAAGTAAATTTAAGCAATTTAATTTATACCCAAATCATCATCAGAAATAAAATAAAATAAAATGTTCATGATCCCGCTGTACTGAAAGGTCATCGCTAATCTGTTTGACTGCTTTGAGGTTCCGTAGAACAAGAATCGGTTTCCATAGAGACCATCTACGGTAGAGGCGAACGAACACCTAAGCCAGCTCAGATACAGCAACAGGTAACAAAACCATTATCAGACCCGTAAACACGATATGCTACGTTTGATAATCGCTAATCAGGTAGTTCAGAAATATATTGTGTTGTAACAAGCTAACTTGCCGTTAACCATCGGTAACACCGTTTTTGCTAACTTCCAACTAGCCACAAGCTAGCTAGGCTATGCAGGTTAGTGGCAGCCCTGCTACAGTCAAACTAGTGTTACATTCACACACTCGACTGCTGGTTAAACATACACTATCTAACATTGAACAAGGATTTTATTATATCCCGCTAAGGATTTTAGCTTTCACCAGCCTAAAATTGTAATGGAGGTCAGAATTTATAGTCTAGTCAAGTCAACTGTATTCATATAGTTAGCCCAAAATCACAGATTTGTCTCAGAGGACTACAGTCTGGACAACATAACCACGACGCCCTCCATCCTTATCTTCGAACGACTCTCCAAGACAATTTGCTGTGCAGAGTCAGTAGCTTGGTTGCCTGTAAATACATCTTCTCTCCTTTGCCGCCAGAGAAGGAACCAGTTCATGTTTAGCTGTACAGTGCTCGCAGGTCAAAATGTCCTTCAGAGACTTACGAAGTAAGTGATGCTCATTATCTGCTCCCCTTTTTATGAAATAAACATCATACCACTTAACTGAAAACCAGTGTTTTGTGCCTATGTACATGTTGGTAATTGGAGTTGCATTTTATTTGACAGATTTCACAGAAATGATGAGGGCCTTGGGCTATCCTCGGTTGATATCTATGGAGAACTTCAGAACCCCAAATTTCACTTTAGTAGCAGAAATCCTAATATGGCTTGTAAAGAGGTATGCTTGAGCTTCACAAATTCCACATTCTTCAAGTTTAAAAAATCCAATCCAAAAATCTGTGATTCTTTGTTTTGGAATTTTTCCACCACCTAATGATCCATCAAGAAGTAACTACTTAATATTCGTTGTTTTCCGTACATTTTTTGCACACTATTTTGCGTTAATTAAATTAAAAGTTGTACTATCATATGTGGAACTTGCCAGGAAGGGGAAACAGTCACTTTTCAGTTCAGTGTATCATTTACTAACTCTGGAAGCAAATCCCAGTATGTCGTCTACTTTGGCTCCATGCTTTGTTTTCTGCCTGCCCCCTGGTTTGGATCAGATGTCTATGTTTTTACTTAGATCAGCCGAAACTATGTACAGACATGATGTATGTAATGGAGAATACTGTGATATATTTTGCTCTTTGTCTTTTGCTCCCTATCCCTCTCTTTCCCCGTTACATGTAGATATGAGCCTCAGATGGATATTCCCACTGATGTGGATACAGAGTCAGACAGAATATTCTTCATCAAGGCCGTGGCCCAGTTCATGGTGACGTTTTTTCTTAAGTTTATACAGAATGTACAGATTACTCTTAGCTATTGAAGGCCTGCTGTTAATCAGTCTGTCTTAACCAGTGTCTCACGTGGTTGCAGGTAACTAAGGCTCACATCAAGCTGAACACCAAGCGTCTCTATCAGGCTGATGGCTACGCAGTGAAAGAGATGCTGAAGATCACCTCAGTGCTGTACAGCGCTATGAAGACCAAGCAGATGGCCCTGGGAGACCGGATCGAGGAGGACAACAGCAAGTTCAAGTTTGACCTCGGCTCACGGGTGAGATGCAATTTTTACACTGTGTAATGTTATGTCCATGTTACTTTATCTTTTAATAATTTCTAAGCTTATTAAGCTACCAGCTCTAAGGAGTTTGAGCTAGAAAATTACATTAAGTGACATTTAAGTTGAAGTGCAATTTAGCAGATGTGAATGTTCCCTGCATTCCGGTTGGTTTTATTAATTTTTGTTGCATTACTTAACTTGAACAGCATCTATACCCTATAGATGCTGTTCAAGTTAAGTAATGTAAGTCTGACCCACATGCACTCTCAGATTAACAGTGTAGTCAATAGAATATGTTTGATTTAACAGCCCATAGTATTTAATATCTTGGTGTTTTTTCCTTTGTATAAAACCTTGATATAATGAGCATTTTCCAGTTTTCTATTCCATTTCCTATTTGCTGTTTCCCTTCTTTTTTTAATCTGTCTTTTATCAAATCATAGGTAGAAGAGAAAACTGTGTGTTGCTGATTAGGTCCCGCTATGTCTTCACTTTAGATTTCAGATCTTAAAGCAGCTCGGCAGCTGGCATCCGAGGTCACATCTAAAGGAGCGTCTCTATATGATTTACTGGGAAAAGAGGTGGACCTAAGGGTGAGGGAAAACACAGATATTAACAGACACACATACTGCTTCCATCTTCCTTGATCTTGAGATTAGATACTTGACATTAAAAAAGAAGAAAAAAATGTTTTGGTAACGTCAGAATTCAGGAATTACACCGAAAGTCATTTTTTGTGGGTTTTCTTTTCGACCCAGACTGGATAGAATGTTTTGCTGTTTGATGGCCAAATTTTACACAGTCATATCAGTGCCTTTCAAGCATGCTTTACCAATGTTAAAGATACTTCTCTCATCTTAATTGGTATTTTCTCCTTTCTTCAAGACCAATCTGGCATAAAATGAGCTGTGAGCGCTCTCAGCATAACAGCTGTACAATTGTAATGCAGTCTGTGTGTCAGTGACAGTGATACATGAGATTACTCTGCTGTCTTTGTTTTCAATGTCCCCACAGGAAATGAGAACTGCTGCCATTGCCAGACCTCTGGAGATCAATGAGACTGAAAAGGCCCTGAGAGCTGCTACCAAGGAAGTTTTGGTATGTATTTATCCTGACAGTCCTTATTTTTTAAATTCACACAGGACCTGTTTTTATCTATGAAATGGCACTGAATCTGCCACCATGCCTTTGTGTTCATTGTCAAGGAAAGTGTGGAGAAGACCAAAGACATGCTGAGTAACGTTGTTTCTGACGAAACCAGTCTGGACAATAAGATAGAAAAGAAGAAGCAGGACCTGGAGAGGAATCGGAAGAGGCTCCAGACACTGCAGAGTGTCAGGTCAGTTCACAAACTGACAGGTAGCAGACAGACAAAATGACAGGAATGATCCCCGATGCCTTGGGTAAATTTGTTTTAATTTACTTAGAGCGAATGGGCGTGACCTTCATTTTGATTTGAATTATTTGCACTCTTCGCTCAAAGGTTTTGTCATTCAAGTTGTGTTATTTTCAAGCTTTTAGCCATCTTGAAGTTTTCTTTCTTTGACTTGCAGCAAGACTTTAAACAAAACTTTGACTGACAAGTAAATATGTGAATGTAAATATGTGCTCACCCGCTTGTAAGTGCTTGTTTTTTTGTTCCTCTCTCAATTTTTCAGGCCGGCCTTCATGGATGAATATGAGAAGATAGAGGAAGATCTACAGAAGCAATATGACACCTATGTGGAGAAGTTCAGGAACCTCTGCTTCCTGGAGTCTCAGCTTGATGAATACCATAGACTGGAGCAGGAGAGGTTTGAGGTGTGTGTGTTTGTATGATACTTTAAGGAGCGAATCTCCAATGTTTTATAAAATGACTTCCTATGGAATTGCTTGTATGTAACTAACACTTTTACATACTTTTACTTAAACATATTGTCACTTTGTCTAAGTAACGCTCAGCATAACCCAGAGACCTGTATTGGTCTGCAAATTTGGGTTTGAAAACACACAAAAATGTTAAAATGTAAAATACAAAAATATGGAAACTAGTCAGTTTTCCTGTGAATTGAAGAAAGAACTTAGTCTTACTTTTTGGCCTAAGGAGAGAGTAATTTATTGTTCTCTCATGTTTTCAACTTGCTTAAGCTATAGTTATACTACACTACGGTATCTCTAGACATTCTGTGCATATCCAACAAACCATGTGAGCATAATTGAAAGGAGAGTGACCACAGGTGAAAAATGAGTGTACCTCTTTCTTTCTATGTAAAAATATTATTCCCTGTCCTGTGATGATGAGAAATAAGACAAAACTGTTTACAAACATTGCAATGAAAATACAGATTGGAGTGGTCAAAAATGGGAGTATCTCCTACTCTGAATGCAGTAGATGAAGGGTAACAGAGACTGGAAGTGCTTGGATATAGGATTTGACAGATGTATGAAGGTGCATGCAAATGTACGCTCTGCTTCTCTCACCTGTCCTCATTAAGCTAGTTACATGTGTTTGTCCTTTTGTTTCTTCTGCAGGAGGCTGAAAACACTATGAGGATGATGCAGCACAAACTGAGGGAGGAAGAGAAGGATCTGATGAGGAGTTCCTGTGAGACAACCATTCACACACCTTGAAAGCAAAGCAATAGTCTCATAATCTCAACCCCTTTTAGGATTTCACATACTTGTTTCATAAATTGTGTTTTCCGCAGTGAAAGACGAGGATTCTGACATGGACGTCCCAGAGGACGAAGGTTCAGACAGCGACATGGAAGAGTGTCGACCTTCAAAGCCACGGCCCACACGAAATGGCATAGTGGCAGGTACACAGACAAGAGATAGCCTTGGCCTTATTATGATCAACTATTAATTGCTTGGAAGAATTTGCTAAGACGTTCATTATTGACAAAATTATCTCCATTATGTTCGTCTTTCTATGATTCTGATTGGTTTAATATCTGCGGTTCTCAAAGAAAATGCTCCTTAACCCATTAAAACTTAAACTGAACAATAACCTTCTATCATGTAAATTGAGTATTGCCTCTGTTTGCACCATAGGAAGAGGAGCTCGATTCATCGGGAACATGCAGGGTGGTGATAGTGATGAGGTTAGTACTGTCATAGCAACATCAATACAATATTCCATTCCATTCTTTTTTCTTCCAAAGTGGTGTCTGATGTAGCAAGCATTTCTTCATTTTGAAGACTTTTGTCTTGATTTTGCTCCCAGTGGCCCTAGAAGGCGCTCTGTGCTGTCTCTCTCGCGACAGAACATGACATGCTGTTTACTTTTTTGTCATTTTTAGTGTTCTGTGCACCAGCTCTAATCAGTTTCACATCCTTTTGGGTTTCCATCATGTACTCTTTTCAGTATTTTACCTTTCTCTGTCATTCATTTGTATTTTAAAAGCCTTCTTTAGCTGTTTCCAGAAGGTCAAACCCTCATGCCAAAAAACAACGGAAAGTAAAGGTTTGTGCAGGACCAGGATCTAGTTCACTACTTGTTCCTCTGTGTATTTAAAGGAAAAATCCATTCACAAATTCTCAGACACAGTAGGGGTTGTTCACACAGGACAAGTAATGGATCTTCATCAGTTACATGGCATAGCCTGTGTCCTCCCAAAATAACTGTCAAGAGTGTTCACACAGGTAACAAGGTAGAGCAGAAGTACGCCTAAAGCTTGCAGACCTGCTGCAATGGTTTTGGCACATTGTCTATTTTCTCTGTAAAAAAGTACATAGGTATCATATTCATATGACTATTTTTTGCATCATACCACTACTGAAGCACATATACAGTATAAACCTCAGTGCACGTGTCTTTAGTGTTACTAAGAGATATCGAAAGTGAAAAAAAGAGTATCTGGAGAGAGAGAAATGATTAAATGTTTAATTGCATTCTGCTCAAATGAAATGAAAAATTGGCATTTCTGTCTGTTCTGCCAGTTTAATATTTAAACATTGGTGCAGATGTTTTATGTTTGGAATGGATTTTTCCTTTAAATTAGGTAAATGGTTTAACTGGTCCCTGTAGATATCTGGCTCCAGGTGGACATGTCTGTACCAGTTCAATGATTCACTGTTAAATCACTTCTGGACTGAGGATATTTTCAGCCGAAGAGGTGATTCAGTGATTAGATCCTCCTGTTTTTGTGAGACATTAGCTGGTTCAGTGTTTAGTTAGAATGAAAACATGCCCATCTCTGTTGTGGTTGCACACTGTGTGTTGAATAATTGCCCAGGAAAGTAAAGTTGGCATATTTAATCATTTGACTGTACACTGAAAACTATGAGGTTTTTGTAATTGTAACCCTGTGTGCCCTCTGTTTCAGACTGAAGACAGCGAGATTGATGTGGATGAGGATGATGATGAAGATGAGGAAGACGAGGAGGAGGAGGAGAGCAAAGATTTGGAGGACGACAGTCTGGAGGGCCCAGTGCCCAGGGGTGCTCGCCCCTCCAGGGGGGGCATGAGACCGCCTCTGCTGGACGAGAGTGACAATGACTTCTGAATGAAGAACACACACATGCGCGCGCACACACACACACACACGAGCTTCAGCTGTTTCTGTATTCCAGCTCAGAATAGACCATCTCATTTCTTCTCAGAAATATGCATTAATTATTACGTTCATGTTGTTACATATAAAGTTCCTATTTTTTAATATTTGTGTAAACACTTTACCTTTAATAAAATATTAACAATTTAATATCTCTTCGGTGTCCCTTGGCTCAAGTATGACAGCAGCATAAAACTGAATTGTCCTAAGAGTCAATCAGTCATATATGGAATCTGAGGATTTAAATTTTGTGCAATTTTATTCTTTATACTCCACTACATTTTAGAGGAAAAGAGGATTTTCTCTGACACTAAAGAAACTGCTTGATGACCGAAAAGGACTTTTAGAGGAAAGAATACATTTAAAATGAAAAACACAAACTTAACATATACTTCGCAGTTGCAGTGTGGAAGATTAGTTACAACCTGTTATTAATAGGAGCAGGTTCATTAAACAAATGATATAGAATAACTGATTTATTGATTAAGGACAGGTTACAATCACGCAAATGTGTTTACAAATAGGGATATGAGTTTAAGATACACATTAAACGGTGTAGGACATAATTGATATTTGGCATCAATAATGCCTAGTTACATTTTCCGTAGTAGGCTAATTTCATGGAAGAAATTTGATATTTTGATACAAATGTAAAATTTGACAATTAAGTAGTATTTATCTAAAAGCTACAGTTTATTTAAAAGTGCAGTGTTTTACTACGTTAGTGGAGTAAATAAACAAAGTGGACAAAACTGAAAGACAGCGTCCATCTAGCCCTGTAACCATAGGAGAATCTACGTCATCAGAGTGCGCGCTGGTTTGAGAGAGGAGGTGGCTGATGCCTCTTCGAAACAACAGTCAACTGTAGTCTACTTACGACCTGTTTTTCCTCTCATACTGGTATGAAACCATGTTTGTAATTTGTGTATTGTGATAGTTATGCTCTTAGCTAAATTCCGGCAAAGTTAAATAGGGAATTGCCGGCTCGTTGACAAGCAAACCAGTGTTGTTTATCTGGCTAACAACAGCTAGCTAAAGCTAACTAGCTACACTGACAACCAAAACTGTAGTCGTTTGTATAATTTTAGAGAATTCAGTTATGGCTTAGTTAACCTCCTCTTTGCCAACTCTGCTGTTTTGTTAACCTGCGTGTTTGCTAGCCCGCATTTTCAAACTGCTGCTTGGTTATGGTAGCCATCTAACAAGAATAATTGGCTTCGTTTATTCACACGTTATATGAAATTAATTTAGGTACCGTTAGATTACTACCTACTCATCTATCTCAAAAGAGCTGCTGCACATTACCCATAATATAAACACGGCAAGATGAACAATCATAGCCTAGTTGTTTTCAATATATAGGTGATAAACACCCCAAAAAATCTTTACCACTTAGACAAAAATGCAATTTTAGGTAAGGTTATGAATCAGTGTTGGTATTGGCTATGTTGAATTAAATGATATTCAAAACTGGCTATATTGGTATTGGGCATCAGTGTTGAAAAATCTCTTTGTCAATCAAACTCTTCTGATTGGTCTCTTGTCTTTCTTTGTCTCTCAGCTGAAGAGCAGCTGTTGGGATGCCAAAGAAGTTCCAGGGCGAGAACTCCAAGGCGGCCACAGCCAGAGCCCGCAAGGCCGAGGCCAAGGCAGTGGCAGACGCCCGCAAGAAGCAGCAGGAAGAGGATGCTCTGTGGCAGGAAACTGACAAACATGTACTCAAAAAAGAGCAGAGAAAGGTGAGCTGTCTCTCTAGTGTTGGGTCATGATGAAATTTGGGAAATTTCATAGTTGTGCTCCTCACTTTGGCTTTAAGAATTGGCTGTTTTGATGAAGTGTGATACTGTGACACTTCTTTTGCTACTTCTTGGATGATGCGTGTACAGTCAGTTTACTTTTAAATGTAATAATTAAAACATATATATATACATATATATATATATAT